>JAPQWV010003472.1:0-41000 GCA_027422505.1 Craterostigma plantagineum
ATCAGCAGTCGTGCTTTGCTTGGAACTTTTCCAAGACACCGTGGCACCATTGAGCGTAAAGACAAAATCCAAAGTAGACTTTCGATAATCCACATCTTATTGGAAAGTCCGAATCTGTACATCCATCTACTTCTAATTCTCCAGGGCCTAAATCAGTATCAAGTCCTTAGTCCTTCTAAGGAACTTCTAGGTACTTCAGAACTGCCTTCACAGCCGCCCAATACAAGGGCTAGTATGAAACCTACTCACTACACTCAGCGTACGCTATGTCCGGTCGCGTGCAAAGCATCACGTACGTCAGGCTACCCACAGCTGAAGCATAGGGTATTCCACTCATCTCTTGTCTTTGTACCTCATTCTGAGGAGACATAGCCTTTGAGAGATAAATCTCATGCCTCATAGGTAGGAACCCTTTCTTAGACTAGTCAATTTTCAACCTTTAAGGACTTTATCTAAGTAAAGGGCTTGTAACAAGCCTATTGACGTCTTCAACCTATCTCTAAATAGGCGAATTCATAGAATACAGGTCGCTTCTCCCAGGTCTTTTATAGAAAATTCGGTTGAAAGCCAAGCTTTAATTTCTTAGAGCATTCCAATGTTATTTCCTATCAAAAGGATAAAGATTTAAATCTAATTACTAAATATTAAATATCCAATATTTTACTTCAAAATATCCCTTTAGGTAAAAATATCATTTTATACATCACTAGTCAAACTTAGTATTTTGGCCGATCACGGTTTTCGCCCAAACCCTAATGTCTCAATCTAGGATCTAGCCTTGTCTCTCTCTCTCTCTAATAATGATGTTGTGTCGGTTGCCCTTTTTATGCCCGACTCTCTTGATTCATCTCAACCGCCCTAGGAGGTATCTAGGAGTTCGGTATTCACCTAGCCAGCCCCGTGGTACCAAACAGATCCCAAGTTGAGTACAAATTTGATCTAATCATAATCAATAAACCGACTGTAGATTTTCGTCATACGTATAGACCCTTTACATTTGTCCCAGTCGAGTGAAAGTCACGCATTGTCAAACTTACAGAACTCGACTCTATGTCGTTTATGTCGGTGAAAATTCCTAAACTGCCCTCCATGGCTATCAGGAGTTTGTTATATGCTATGGCCAGAGACTTGGATAAATTCCCGCACATTAAACTTGTCATAGGACTTCAACCTTGAATTTAATCGAGACCGTAAATCCCACTCTGCGGCTCAACCTGCAAAAGCATCAAAAAGTCAAGACCACATTTCGCCGCTGAACCATGCCTCTGCAAGACGGGTCTAGTAAACTAGTGATAAGTCAATACCTCAAGACCAACCCCAAGTTAACCCTTTCGGTCTAAGGTTCACGCATACTATACAATCAATCAATTGATCAAGGACAATCCAAGCATGTGATCGTTTGATTAGGAGTTGATCGAGCGGATCGAGTAATAAAGTAAAACGAATACTAACAAACTATCCTACGCTCAACAGGCAAGTGTATCTATCGAGTATCGAACCCCAAGAGAACGATGTAACTTAGAAAACCTTTGTTTTAATATCCTAGTAAATATTTTTGATTGTTGAAACGGTAAATAGCAATACTTAGAAAATACAACTTAATTAAATTGTACGGAGAAGAAACCCTTATGGAAACAAACGTATTTGAGACTTCTAATCCCCCTAGCTCGACCAAAACAAATATCAAGTGTACGTAAGCAAAGCAAACATTAGACCGTGGAGATTTCTACTACATGCATCAACAGATATTAAAAATAAATCCATCAACATTCTTAAAAACAACATTACTTTATTTCATAATCCGATCAAAGATATGTAATATCAATAGAAAATCACAGATATTAAAATAAGTCGGAAATCAACATTCTTGATTAAATCAATCTCTCATCAGAAAGTGTAGAAAGAAACAAAAACTAAGTCGGAAATCCATGCTTCGAGTCCAAGTCGACTCTTCAAATAACATCTTCGAAGTGAGTGGATTGCACATAACCGAGATCCTTAAATGTAAACAAAACGATTAATGTATGCATCTGAAAAGACCATATATAAGGAATTTCCTATCATATTTGGACCAGAAATGAAACCGAGCAACAAAGCCAAAGAATAAAAACTACAGAGGCAAGTGTCACATTCTAATAGACTAAAAACATCATGATTCGATTGGAGCTTCCTAGTCTATCATAAGCTTACAACCTCTGCCGACATGGAAATATTCATTTCAAGAGGCAATAGTCGACATAGTAATCAAAAACTAAATTCGAACGAGCCAAGCATCATAGGGAGCAGCAAATAAATTTAGTAGCTTTGGGATACGAAAATCAGTAGTACACCAAAGAACTACAGAAACCAAGTAGCCATTACTCGTCCGTAGCTTGAAATAGTAAGCAACGACAACAGAGTTCTCTCACCTGTTTCGATTTCCCCGATTGCGTTGTACAGCGGTTTCTCATAATTTCGAACCATGAAATGACTTAAACCTCACAGATCCACGCAGATTCGAGGTCGGGCAGGGAGAATTTCTCAGGATTTCTCACTATGGTTTGACCATCAAATTCGATTTGGGCATATGATTAGGGTTAAATGGTTTATTTAGGGTTCAAATAATATAATAGGTTTCATTTCTAATAATTAAGCTTAACGTTACTAAGAGTGTAAATAGGTAATACCAACTAAGACCCATAATTAATTTATTGGGTTTGGGCATGATCCCTGCCCAATTATATGTAATTGGGTATACCCATACCCGTTATTAGTGGATAGAATCATGCGATTATGGGTAGGGTACGAAAATGTTGCCATCCCCATCTGTTAGGAATTCGAGACTATCGCAAAACTTGGAAATCATGCACACAAGGTGTAATACCCGAAAAATTTAATTTGGGTCTTAAGCGTAAATTGGACGAGTTTATGAAATGAACTAAGAGCTCAATTATTTAACATTAGAATTTGGGCTAAATTAAATTGAAATATATTTGGTCTTTTTGAATTAAGGCCCAAGTACTTAAAAAAAAAAAACAAACTTTAACAATTTAGTTACTTATGCCTTAGGGAAATCTACGTCATTAACTTGTCCCATCAGCTCTAACTTCAAAATTCCAATACTTTCTAACAAATTCGGATATCAAAGATCACTTAGCTAGAGAACCTTAGTTGAGTAGGAAGAAAGAAAACAAAACAGAAGCTAAGAGAGAATAAGGAGAAATTCGATTGAGCTTAGGAGCTTTGACTTTACGGCTTTGGAAAGAAAAGGTATGCAAAAGTCTCCAAACTTAGTATTTTATAATTATACGTAATGATTTCTTGGGAAGGTAATAAGGGAAGGAGTTTCGATGTTAGAGCAAAACGGTGGACATTTGAAGGTGGTAGGGTATTACTAATTAGAGTCTTAGTGAATATCGAAAGTTTATTGTTCTGTAGAAGTTCTTGAGGGTTCATAATTTATTATGTTTAGAAAACCCTAGTTTTTATGTTTCAGGTTTAAGTCATAATTATTTAAGTAAGGTGAGCATTTATAATTCTTCGAGACATGAGATGTTCTTGAGAGTTAGTATGTTCTTGAGAAACTTAACAATTCATGGTGCAAGATTTTCGAGATAGGTGGTAGGAAGATGTCGAAATGCATAGCAGATAGAATTCGAGGCATATATATGTAATAGGAAGATGTCGATAGGTGTAATAACTAGAATTCGAGATGCTTCATAAAACGATTTTGAGATGTATTATAGATAGAATTCAAGATGTATCTAATATAGATTTTGAGATCTCGATATTAGTTACCTCGACATTTAATAAAATTGTCGGCCATTTCCTTTCAAAAGATCTCGAGATGCTTCATAGAAGAAATTCTGAGATGATTTCGAGATATATTATATAAAATGTCGAAGTGTGATAACTTGTAGAATGTCGAAATGTTTGATAATAATAGTGAAGATCTCGACATCATTATAGAGAGGATTTCGACATCATGGTCTCGACATTTATATTGGTAATGACCTCGACATTTGTAAAATTTCGACACCTTATAAAGTTAGTAGGATCTCGATATTATTTGTATATATATGGAGGTCTCGACATTTTAAAGGTCTCGACATTTATAGGATGTCGATATGGCTTGATGACCTCGACATTGGTTTCCCAACAAATGATTTCGGCAAGCTTATTAAAAATCTCGAGATTGTATCGATATTTGCTTTTCAACAATAAGCTCTCGACATTGTATGAATATTTCGACATATATATTATAGAAAGATTTCGAGATGTGATAAATATATCATACAAATATTTCGAAATATAATAGTTTTCGATAATTAGTAATTTTAGCATTTTAGGAATGTTAGGGTTTTCAATATTTTAGGGTTTATTTATTTTTAGGGATTTCATTATTTTTTGGTTTTCATAAATTTTAGGGTTTTGATAATTTTAGCATTTTCGAAATTTATACGACTTAGTAAATTAATATGAAAATATTTATTTATTCAGAGAATCGACGGTTAGGGACTCTACCGAGTTTCATAATTGATAATAGCAGCAGGACAGGTAGGTGAAATCCACCTACGACACGTAAACGTTTGTGTGTATTATTATGTGAATTATGTGATACTTATGTGATATTTATATGATACGTACATGACTACGTGATTATGTGAATTTCATGGATTAGGTGTTTGACATGTTTTAAATATTTTCGCACGTCATATGTAACCATGTTGCACGTCATATGCTATTGCACTGCACTGCATGCACTTGCATACCAGTTCAGTGCGGGGGGTTGAGTACCGTACTGAACGGTAACGTTTGGGGAGTCGACGAGTGGTGTTGGTCCGTTTGTCGGATAGAGGGTGGGTGAATGACGCTCTGAAGAGACCTGAGTAGGCTGCCCGGGCTCCAGTAAGTACCACTCTAAAGTGACCTGAGTGGGCTGACCGAGCGATAGGATGGTGCTTGGGTGCGTGCCACTCTAAAGCGACCTGAGTTGGCCGCCCGAGCGTTGGGGCGTTAGAGGTTTGGGAGTGTGCCGCTCTAGAGAGACCTGAGTAAGCTGCCCAATGCTCTAGTACGTACCACTTTAAAGCGACCTGAGTGGGCCGAGCGAGCGATAGGCGAGGGAAAGGTTCTAGTACGTACCACTCTAAAGAGACCTGAGTGGGTAGACCGAACGTGAATCTCAACTCGGGGAAATGGGCGACTCTAAAGAGACCTGAGAAGCCTTCCCATTCTAAAGCGACCTGAGTGGGATACCCGAGGGTGTAGTGTAGAGTCACGGGGAGTCATGGAATGTGATGAATCATGATCAGGGTCGAGCATGCATTTGTGAGGTGTATGGGATGGGATCGAGCGCACGCTGCATTCATGCATATTTCACCTACTGAGCAAATAGCTCAGAATTTTACGTGTTGTAGGTACCGAACCCGATGCTAATGTGCGTCGAGGCTAAGGCGGGCTGACGGCAGTGCTCCACGGATTTTTGAGGGCGGGGCTGTACATGGATGCGACCTGTGGAGAGATTAGGGTTTTGAGCGTGTTGATATTTTGGGGGCTACGGCCCGTGAAAATTCATGACGATGTAGATGACGTTAGGTATATTGGATTTTATTTAAGAAAAAGTTTTTTGTTAGACGAGTCTTCCGCGACTTACGTTGCGAAAATTCGCCACAATTAGTATTAGAAAGTGAGGGTCGCCACAGGTGGTATCAGAGCTTAGGATATAGATTCTGTAGACTGTCCATGTACGGCCGCTCAAAAGCCTGGAGGGTCAGCCTTGCCTATGCGTTTTATGGTACGATGTGATTAATTGCCTACAATGATATATTTGCTTATGTGGCTACTTGTAGATAATAGGAATAAGAATGCCGAAAACCCGTAGAGAGAACATAGGTAGTTCGAGTCGTAGGGACGAACCTGAGTCCCCAGTGCATGAACGCAACTCGACCATTATGAAGCTTACCGAACTGATCCAGCGACAATCGGATCAGATTAATGCTCTTATCCAACATCAAGCATCCTCCGCATACCAACCGTCTCCTCAGCCTGAGCGTATAGAGATCATAGGGGAACGGTTCCAAAAATTGAACCCTCCTACTTTTGAGGATGCTATCGATCCTACCGTGGCCGAGGATTGGCTGCGAACTATTGAGGACATGTTCCTTTACAGCCAAATTCCCGAAAATGAAAAAGTGTTATGCGCTATTTCAATGCTACGCGGGAATGCAAGGTTTTGGTGGGATACCGTCAAAATCTTGGAGGACTCGATGACTATGTCGTGGGAAAGATTTGAACAACTGTTCCGCGACAAGTATTTCACGACTAATTGTAGGACCTGAGTCCCCGCAAATTAGGTCGGCCAATAAATTTCGTATGTGACTAATGTGATGTCATGTTAATTTTGTATATGTTATATGCTCATGTGATGTTACGAATTTTATGCTCGTGACTGTTACAAGCATTATGTGCAATTAAGTGCCAAAGATATGAATTCGTGATGACCCCAACCTAGGAAAGGAGAATTTTTCGAAAATAATAAAGGAGAGGAAGATGCAATCTTAGATGGGCTAAGATTTCTCATGGACTAGGACCTAATTATTATTGGGCTAGAACTTAATATTAGGCCCAAAGTGAGTTAAATCAAGTGGGGAGACAAGCCTTCCTCAAAATAAGGAAAACCCACGCCAACCTATGCCTCACCCCTCATATCTAAATAAAATATCTAGCTAAAATTATCAAAAACTCCATAAGCATACTTGAAAGCTAACGAAAGCAAGGGAAGGGAAAAGAGGATTGAGCCGAGACGAAATCCACACCATAAGCACCCCAAATAGCTTAGGATCTTGAATTGGTAAGTGAAATACCTTCCCTAAGCCTTAAGATTTTGTAATGTTGGTACTTCTAGGTGTATTAACCTTATTTGGAGCAACTAAGCTTAGGGAGGGTGCGGAACCCTAAAGTGTGAAGGAACGAGCTTACACAAAGAACCTTATTCGGATAAACTTAGGATTGGATAGTTTAATATATGATTTAAAAGTTTTAACCCATACTTTTAAGCTAGAAATCATATGATTTTGGTAAGAAAAGGGGTGGAATTTACGAGTTTCGATTAGGATAATGATAAGAGGGAGTTTCGATCGAATGTGACCAACCAAGGCACTTCCGATCGAAAGTAGGAAAGTAATTTCGATGTCTCGAGTGACCAGATAGACTTGGGTTTCGATTAAATCAATTTGCAAGAGGGTAAGTTTATTGAGACACGAGTTTCGACCGAGACTCAATCTAATGCATGAGTTTCGATCGAAACTCATATCAAATCCATGCCATCGATCGAAAATAGCTAATCACTTCGCATGGTTTCGGTCGAAACTAGGATGATGCCATGATGACCTAAGAACTCGGCGAAACTCAAGTTGATCGAAAGTAGAAGCGATCGAAACCCTGAAATTGATCGAAAATAGCTAACTAAGAGGGTTTCGACCGAAAGAAATCTCGGCGAAACCCCACCTCAAGCTCATGCAGTCGATTTAAATTGACTTCCTCACCATGCATGGTTTCGGGCGAAGGTAGGTGACGCCATGCAGACGCAAGAATGACGAAATTGAATCGAGCGAAACTTAGTAATCCAACGACTTTCGCCGAGCCTTGCATGAAAAGAATTTCAATTCCCTAATTTAGAAATTTATTAAGGATCGAAACTTAGAAGAAAATCAAGCAATTAGAAGTCTTGTCGAAACCCAACCCTAAGTAGCACTCTTTCGCCGAGAAGTATAAGGTAGGGCCGAAATTAAATAATAACATAGGCTAAGGTAGAAATTGAATGACTTAGGAAATTCAATATGACACTTCCACTAGCTCAAAGACTAGAAAATTTGTACTTCGACGAATGAGCTAAGAAAAAGCAAGGTACTAATCTTCTAACCTTTTCATTTAAAAGGTCAAACGATAGAAACGAACGAGGAAGCACGCTAACTACGCTTGGACAACAAGTAAGTAGAAATCCAACTACGACACGTAACTTGCCTGCGTATGATTATGTGATTTCGTGCTTACGTGACTTTAAGTGGAATGTGTACGTACGACATGATTTAATTTTGTGCATGACAGCATGATCTGCATATTTTTATGAGCATGGCATGAGCATTTGCACACATGCGTAGTATATAAGACGCGAGGTAAGAGCGTGCATAAGATCGCTTGTGTGCGATGTATACTCGCCGATATTGGCGTTTGTGTCGACTCATTAAAGAGTCACGGCTCCCCTAGGCAGCCATGGCGAATGAAGCCATAAGGCCTGTATAAGAGGCTGGGGGAAATACCCCGTACGCGGGAGATGCAACCTGGAGGATGCGGCCCGGGGCACGCACTGAGTAAGGGAAGATTCCTTCGGGTGACCTTAGTGCGTAAAGCACTAACCGGGAGGGAAGATTCCTTCGGGTGACCTCCGCGGTTAGTGGCCTCGGTGTTGGCTACCAGTGAGAAGCGTCCGCGTGGAGGCCACACTGAGTAAGGGAAGACTCCTTCGGGTGACCTTCTAGTGTGTGAACCTCCACACATGAGATCTCTATGAAATGGCGCAGAGTGGGATGGAAAGCCGAGGGCCCATAAGACGTAAGAGTATAAGAAAAGAGTACGAGTCAAGAAAAGAGTATGAGAAAAAGAGTATGAGCGTTAGAAACGACGGCGTGGATTGTCGATCGTTAGGACACGTGCATACATGCATAATTTCTGCTTACTGAGCCTCGGTGGCTCATCCTTACGTTACGTGTTGTAGGTACCGACGATCACGGTACGTGATCTACCGATAGCGCAAGGCCATTCTTTTGGAGCTTCCGGCTGCTTTTGGGGTGGGAGTGTGTGTATGGATGACGACCTGTGAAGGCCGAGCGCATAGGAGGCTTTTGCTGCACACACACGCACTTATATTTTGTGTAGATACGATCAGGAAAACTGTAAAACATTCTTTTTGACTTGTATGTAAGACTTCCGCACGCAGTTTTAAAAATGAAAAAAAATTTATCCAAAATTTCATGCCTTCGCACGACAACACACCATTAAGCACTTAGGATTAGAACGGAATACGAGGTCGGACGACGGGTCCTGACAGAGTGGTATCAGAGCTTCGGTCACAGGTCCTGCAGACTGTCCATACACACACACTCAAAAGCGTGGAAGCGGCCTTGCTTGTAAGTATCATGTCATGTGAATTCTTTGTATGGTTTGATTTATTGGCCTTAGGAAATTGTCAGGATAGGTTGAGAATGGTATGACTTAGGGGAGAAGGAAGTAAGGAATCAGATCAGGGCAGGGATACCAATAACCCTCCCGATAGCCGGGATGCTACTATCCTACAACTCACTGAACTGGTCCGGCAACAATCGGCCCAGATTCAGCAGCTGATCCAACAGCAAAACGCTGGGGGACAATCAGCTAACTTACCTCCCCCACCTGAGCGAATCGAGATGATCGGGGAGAGATTCCGAAAGCTTAACCCTCCGATGTTCGAGGATGCTGTAGACCCCACCTCAGCCGAGGACTGGCTCAGGACTCTGGACAATATGTTCCAGCACAGCCGTACAACCGAGGCTGAGAAAGTCACGTGCGCTGCCTACCTGCTGAGGGGGAGCGCAGGCATTGGTGGGACACCATCTCAGCCATCGAGAACCCACTAACGATGAGCTGGGATCGGTTTAAGGAGTTATTTCGAGGGAAGTACTACACCGCCCCCGTCAGTGTTAGGGAGTGTGCCCTCGGAATGCCATGCGAGGACTACGAATAGTATAGGGCGCACGATGATGTATAGGTTGTAAGACAGGTTTTATTGTATATACCGTCAAATAAATTAATGAATATATTTTCATTATAATAAATGCATTATTATTTATTTATCAAATTTAAAGTCTACTTGGCATCCGGTAGTGCGATAAATAAATAACACCCAAATGTTTGAGTTGGACGTCTGATTCTCGTTGGACGAGAGAGGAGACACCGGACGGTCCTTAATCTCAACATTAAATAAAAAGTCCGTAAGTCTAAGGATTCTAGGTGGGTGACTAGATATCCGAATATGACTTATCCATTGACGACCACATAGTATCGGTAGTGTCACCGATTACCTGAGAGGTTGTGGGTCGTGATGGAGATATTGGTAATTGAAGAGATTGCGTATTTGGACATTCGGCTCGTATTCGTCTCAATCACATGGCTAGGATGTTGTCAATGATTGAACGAATGACTATAGCAGCCTCAGACCGATAGGGTCATTGACGGATTTGCTTTCGCGATTTCGGTTTGTCGCCAGTTGGCTAGGCTCGCAAGTGTTCATAAAAGAGACACGGGTCAGCAACGAAACGCAACCGACTTTATGGAGGTGATTACGGGCTTTGACTGCTATCGGGATTCACTGCCTATATTCGTATAGGTTAATGTCCTATGAGGTAATCGGAGAGCGACGATTATAAAGCCTTCGGCCGAATCTTGGAAAACTTGCTTGTATTAGATACAGAGCGGAGTTTAAATAATCGGATGAGTCTCGATTATAACATAGTGTTAGGTTAGTGAGTTTGACATTTGCATGGCTCTCACCTAACCGGGACGCAAGTGAAAGGCGTAAGAAGTATTTAAATGTATACTCTATAGTCGGTTCGCCCGAATTTCGATTAGATCAAAATTCGTTCTCAACTGGGACCTGTCCGGTACCGTGGGATTGGCTAGGCGAATACCGGGACTCGTGGATTCCTCCCATGCAAGTTGAGACGGACCTAGAGAGTCGCGCTTAAAAATGGTAATGAACTTGAACGAAAACGGCGGGCTTTTATGTGGAACCTAACAAATGAGATTCGTTGAGGTAGTGGCATAGTTGATATGAGGTGTCGACGACTTAGTTAAATTCCAGTGACAGTCACGGAAATAATTAGGACTTGAGATTGTCTTAAGTGCTTAATTAATTAACTAAGTGGACTCAATTATAATAATTAGATTGGATTTCATTATTTTATTATTTAAAATTGAGGGACTAAATTGAGAATTTAGAAACCTCGAGGGCCAAAATGAAATTATCATAAAAATAAAAAAAATAAAAGAAATATCTACACATCCACATTGGGATGTGTAGAACTAATGACTCATTAGTTGAGTCATTAACAAGTTTGACACTTGTCTCATTTAAAAAAAATAATTATATATATATATATAAATATCATAAAGCAACGTTGGTTGCTTAGAGGAAGAAGAAACTTGTTTTTTTAATTTTTCCTAAGTATAACAAAAGAGAGAAAACTCAAGCCACTTTGAACCAACGGGATCGTTCGACGAACCCAACGCCCGAACCGAACTGTGCTAGCCATCAGGAGCAGTCTCGGAGGTTTGCTCATGGTCATACCAGCGTGACAATCTGGCCCGGAGGCCCCGGGATTCCGACGAGGTGAAGCCACGTCCATCCGAGGCGACAATAGAAGAAATCTCGTACACCGAAGGTATACCTCGAACCCTAACGATTTGATTTAAGAAAAATACCAAACGATATCGGAATAACTCGTAAGACCCATCGTTGGAAACGTCGGGAAATGTAAATTATTATGGAAAGTTGGTATTGATCGGAAATCATTTCGGTCGTCAAATAGTTAAAAGACGGCAGACTGCCGTTTTACTCGAATTAATAATTTCGAACTACAGATCTGATTTTGAGGAAAATATCAAACGATGTCGGAATAATTCGAAAGACCTATCGTTGCGAACGTTAGGAAGTGTAGAATTATTCTGGAAAGTTTGGTATTGATCAAATATCATTTCGGTCTCCAAATAATCGAAAAACGTCTGGTTGTCGCTTTGTTCGATTAATTTGGATCTAAATTATAATTCGAATAAATTGGAAATAAATTCGAATTTTGATAATTCGAATTAACCGCGATCTTCCGAGGTTTAGGGCAGCATCTCAGACCCTCGGGAGAAGCCGAATGGCGTAAGGTTGAATTAGATATTAAAAATCGAAAATTTGCACCCTACGCCGCTCGGTACAAACCGCGCTTCCGCTATAGCCACGTTGCGCTGTTCTGGGGGCCGGCATCGATAATCGGGCCCACCCCAACAGTGGTATCAGAGCCAAGGCTCATGAATGGTTCGACCGAAGGCCTCGAAAGCCGATGTGGCGAACGAACGGTTGATGTAGTTTGGAGACTATCATCGCTCGTGACGTCGGTCGGGCACCCGGCGTCAAAATTTTGTGTTGCATGTTTATGTGGGATATTTATCCGGGCTTAGGTTTTAACCGGGTTATTTGTTTAGGGGTCGTTTGCCGCCCCCGGTATGCACATGGATTACGGGTTGTTTGGGAAATAATTCCCCCCGTGTTGTATTTTATCGCTTTATTAGATAAGTTAAATAAATGACGGCCGTTCGATGCAAGGCGAGGATGGAGGGTTCGTCGACCATCGTGTCAATGACTAAACGTTTGAAGATCGAAGACCCTGGTCGTTTTACAACCTATGTAATAGGACCAGTCTAGAAATAGCCCGCATATTTGTCCATTTAAATTGCCTTACTAAGGTTAGGAATTTATTTAATGCATTACAAAAATCTCCCGTACGAATACTAAGTGAGTAAAGGGATTGGATGCCCTGTCTTCTATCAAGCTCGGGTTTAGTTGTTACAAAACCTAGATGCAAGTTTGGTTTCGGGTCTGCCGGCGCCTTGCATTTGCTTTTGTTTCGGCTTGCTCGGGTGCATTTGTGCCGCTCGCCAAGACCACACTGTGCGGTAAAACGTACGGTTCAAGTGTGCGGTTTTGAGCAAAGTTGATAGTGGCACTTAGACAGTCATACCGCCTTGTTTCGGGTTCGCCGGCGGGGGTCCCTGACTGAGACAAAGATAGTTGAGACATTCGACAAGGTCGGATTCGTGCGGAGCATGACTTCGTGGGCCGCTGCAAACCAATAAAACGACAGAGGTTGAGGTTTGCATCCGTCCATGGGAACATCAACTCCACTATCGAAGTTATCAACGAAACTTCCAAAAACATCCGTAGGGAGAATGAGTTTATGAAAAGATAGTGGGAGTCAAACGGAATAAAAGTCCTTGTTCGATTGATAACCTATACAATTGACTTAATATGCCTTTTAATTTCCTGCAGCATTTTCTCTCTTTGTGAAATTATGTCGACCGCTTTAAATGTACTGCTCAAGGAGAATAGGTTGACTGGGCCAAACATTTCAGACTGGCTTCGCAACTTGAGGATTTTCCCGAGATTGAGAACCTAGTTTATATCCTTGACTCCAAAATGCCGCCAGCCCCAGGGGCACGGGCATCCGAGCAGGCTCGTGCCGCTTATGACAAGCGACTGCGTGACGAGAAGCTCGTAAAGGCTCATGTCCTCGGATCGATGAGTAACGCACTGCAGCGTAGCCACGAAAGTATGGCTGATGCTCGGGTGATGGTTCAACATTTGAAAGAGCTTTACGGTGAGACGTCTAGGACAGCTCGCTATGCGACTTCGTCCCTGCTCTTCCGATCGAGGATGTCTGAGGGTGAGAATGTTGGCGAGCATGTTATGAACATGATCACCATGATCGAGAGGTTGGAGACTCTCAATTTTCGATTTGATCGTGAATTACAAAATGATCTCATCTTGCAGTCCCTGCCTCCGCCCTACAATGCGTTCATTGTGAACTACCATCTGAACGGGCATGACGCTAGTGCTTCCTGATCTGATGAATCAGTTAGCAACGGCGTAAGGTCAGATGAAGAGGGCACAGCAGACTGCACTTGTCGCCACTTCTTCAAAGCCCCAGAAAGGCAAAAAGAAGAAGGGTAACAAGCTCAAGCCGACAGGGAAAGTTTCCAAGAAGAAACTATCTGTTGGGAAATCGAAGCAAACCGGTGTAAAGCCGACGGATAGGTGTCTGCATTGCGGTGCACTGGGCCACTGGAAGCGGGACTGTCCAAAGCTCAAGGGTGAGCAGGCTGCGTCAGGTATGGAACTTAATGTTTTAGAAACAGTTTGTTCTTCATCTGTATACTCTACTTCCTGGATATTGGATTCGGGGGCTAGTACTCACATTTGTGTTCCACGCAGGGTCTGGGACCAAGTAGAGCGCTTGGGGAGCATGAGATCGAGGTCAGAGTGGGAAGTGGGGATAGTATCTCGGCAAGCCACGTCGGATCAAGATCTCTTGTATTATCTTCTGGGCATTGTTGCGTTTGTACGATTGTCTTGTACTCCCGAGGGGATTTAAGAACATCGTCTCCGTTCCTGTTTTGAGCAGGAATGGTTATATAGTTAGTTTTAATAATAATACATGCCACATTATGTATAGAAATAAAAATGTTGGCAGAGCGATACTATTTAATGGTTTGTACTATTTAAATATCCAGAACGATGTATCTGTGAATACTGTCACAAATAAACGAAAGTCGGGAATAAATGCGCGATACTTGTGGCATCTTCGATTAGGTCATGCTGGAGAACGTAAGATCCACGAGTTGGAGAAAAACGGGATATTGACACCGTTGGGATCAGATCCCTATCCGACTTGTGAGTCATTCCTCAAAGGTAAAATGACCCGATCACCCTTCATCGGGACATTTAACAGAGCCACGGATATTCTCGATTTAATTCACACGGACGTTTGCGGGCCATTCAATGTGAAGGCTCGTGGTGACTTCCACTATTTTATTACCTTTACGGATGATCACAGTCGTTACGGACTAGTGTATCTGATGAGGTATAAAGTTGATGCTCTTGAAAAGTTCAAGGAGTATAAGGCGTTGGTGGAAAACCAAACTTCGAAATTCATTAAAGTCATTCGATCGGATCGAGGTGGTGAGTACATGAGTGTCGACTTTGACCAGTTCTTGAAGGAGAATGGTATAATATCACAGATGACTCCGCCCGGCACGCCACAATTGAATGGCGTGGCCGAACGTAGAAACCGAACTTTATTAGATATGATTCGTTCTATGTAAGCTATACAGATTTACCAATGTCATTATGGGGATACGCGCTTTTGACAGCGGCATATACCATTAACCGGTGTCCCTCGAAGTCTGTTAACGGCATTCCGTATGAGATATGGACTGGTCGTTTACCAAGCTTATCACATATTAGAATTTGGGGTTGCCCCGCCTATGTGAAAAAGCTGAAAACAGATAAATGGAGTCTAGGTCAGTAAAAGGACGTTTCATAGGTTACCTGAAGACTCTATGGGTATCTATTCTATTTTCACGATGATCAGAGGATCGTTGTAGGCTTACACGCACATTTTCTCGAGGAAGAGTTCATTCGAGATTGTGGCGTTGGCCGTGAGGTCACTCTCGAGGAGCAGTCGACCGAAACTCCCACACAGGATTTGGATGGTCCGAGCGAACCAGTCAAGCGACGATCTGAAAGGGTGCCTCGCCAACCACAGCGATATGGCATGTCACATGTCGAACAAGGTTATGTTGCGACTAGGGGACTTCTAAGAGAAGATCCCGCTACTTTCGATCAAGCTATATCCGATATTGACTCAACGAGATGGATTGAGGCTATGCGAGCTGAGATGGACTCAATGTACTCTAACAAATCTGGACTCTTGTAAACCTACCGAGTGGTTTAGACCAATCGGCTGTAAAGGATTTATAAAGGAAGATTGGATCTGACGGACAAGTTGAGACGTACAAGGTCAGGTTGGTTGCCAAGGACTATAACCAAAAAGAGGGAGTTGACTATGAGGAGACTTTCTCACCTGTAGCCATGATCAAGTCCATCCGGATAATGCTCGCGATAGCTGCGCACTATGATTATGAGATTTGGCAGATGGACGTCAAAACGGCGTTCCTTAATGGATTCCTCAAGGAGGAGATCTATATGGAGCAGCCAAAAGGTTTTTGAGTCGCATGCAGATGCTCACAAAGTGTGCAAACTGAATCGGTCAATTTACGGACTGAAACAGGCCTCTCGCAGCTGGAATCTACGTTTGATGAAGCAGTTCGGAACTTTGGATTCATGAAAAACGTAGATGAGCCATGTGTCTACAGAAAGAGCAGTGGGAGTATGGTGTCGTTCCTGTATTGTACGTGGATGATATCCTTTTGATAGGAAACGACATCGGGATGCTCTCAACGGTGAAAGCATGGCTTTCAACCGAATTCTCCATGAAAGACCTGGGAGAAGCGACGTATATCCTAGGTATTCGCTTGTTCAGGGATCGAGCGAACCATACGATCGGCTTATCTCAAGCCCTTTACTTAGAGAAAATCCTGAAGAAATTCAGAATGGATGACTCTAAAAGAGGGTTCTTACCAATGCGACATGGGATCCATTTGTCGAAGTCAATGTCACCTCAAAGTGAGGAAGACAGACGACGGATGAGTGGAATACCCTATGCCTCTGCAGTGGGTAGTCTGATGTATGCAATGTTGTGTACACGCCCGGACATTGCTTACGCTGTGAGCATAGTCAGTCGGTTTCAGGCAAACCCAGGGGAAGAACATTGGACAGCTGTTAAGAATATCTTTAAATACCTTAGACGGACTAAAGACTTAACGCTGGTTTATGGAGGAGCGGGACTAGAAGTAGTTGGTTATACCGATTCGGACTTCCAGTCGGACGTGGATGACCGAAAATCTACTTCAGGTTTCGTATTCGTTCTCAACGGTGGGGCAGTGTCTTGGAGAAGCTCCAAGCAAAGCACAACTGTCGATTCCACGTGCGAGGCAGAATACATAGCAGCCTCAGAGGCAGCTAAAGAATCTGTTTGGATGAAAAAAGTTCTTGGAGGAACTTACTGTGGTAACAGTTGCTGACAGACCGCTTACACTTTGGTGCGATAATAGCGGTGCAGTCGCGCAAGCAAAGGAACCACGATCTCATAGCAAGTCCGAACATATTGAGAGAAAATATCACGTATTACGTGAGTTCGTTGAAAACGGGATGGTCGCCGTGCAGAAAATCGCCACCGCAGAAAACGTGGCGGACCCGCTCACGAAGCCCTTGTCCCAAGCAATTATGGAACAGCATCTGGACAAGATGGGGCTACGATACCATTGCGACTGGCATTAGGTGCATCGCATGGCACTCAAGTGCAAGTGGGAGCTGTTAGGAGTGTGCCCTCGGAATGCCATACGAGGACTAGGAATAGTATAGGGCGCACGATGATGTATAGGTTGTAAGAGGTTTATTGTATATACCGTCAAATAAATTAATGAATATATATTTTCATTATAATAAAGGCATTATTATTTATTTATCGAATTTAAAGTCTACTTGGCATCCGGTAGTGCGATAAATAAATAACACCAAATGTTTGAGTTGGACGTCTGATTCTCGTTGGACGAGAGAGGAGACACCGGATGGTCCTTAATCTCAACATTAAATAAAAAGTCCGTAAGTCTAAGGATTCTAGGTGGGTGACTAGATATCCGATATGACTTATCCATTGACGACCACATAGTATCGGTAGTGTCACCGATTACCTGAGAGGTTGTGGGTCGTGATGGAGATATTGGTAATCGGAGAGATTGCGTATTTGGACATTCGCTCGTATTCGTCTCAATCACATGGCTAGGATGTTGTCAATGATTGAACGAATGACTATAACAGCCTCAGACCGATAGGGTCATTGACGGATTTGCTTTCGCGATTTCGATTTGTCGCCAGTTGGCTAGGCTCGCAAGTGTTCATAAAGAGACACGGGTCAGCAACGAAACGCAACCGACTTTATGGAGGTGATTACCGGGCTTTGACTGCTATCGGGATTCACTGCCTATATTCGTATAGGTTAATGTCCTATGAGGTAATCGGAGAGCGACGATTATAAAGCCTTCGCCGAATCTTGGAAAACTTGCTTGTATTAGATACAGAGCGGAGTTTAAATAATCGGATGGGTCTCGATTATAACATAGTGTTAGGTTAGTGAGTTTGACATTTGCATGGCTCTCACCTAACCGGGACGCAAGTGAAAGGCGTAAGAAGTATTTAAATGTATACTCTATAGTCGGTTCGCCCGAATTTCGATTAGATCAAAATTCGTTCTCAACTGGGACCTGTCCGGTACCGTGGGATTGGCTAGGCGAATACCGGGACTCGTGGATTCCTCCCATGCCAGTTGAGACGGACCTAGAGTGTCGCGCTTAAAAATGGTAATGAACTTGAACGAAAACGGCGGGCTTTTATGTGGAACCTAACGAATGAGATTCGTTGAGGTAGTGGCATAGTTGATATGAGGTGTCGACGACTTAGTTAAATTCCAGTGACAGTCACGGAAATAATTAGGACTTGAGATTGTCTTAAGTGCTTAATTAATTAACTAAGTGGACTCAATTATAATAATTAGATTGGATCTCATTATTTTATTATTTAAAATTGAGGGACTAAATTGAGAATTTTTAGAAACCTCGAGGGCCAAAATGAAATTATCATAAAAATAAAAAAAATAAAAGAAATATCTACACATCCACGTTGGGATGTGTAGAACTAATGACTCATTAGTTGAGTCATTAACAAGTTTGACACTTGTCTCATTTAAAAAAAAATAATTATTATATATATATATAAATATCATAAAGCAACGTTGGTTGCTTAGAGGAAGAAGAAACTTGTTTTTTTAATTTTTCCTAAGTATAACAAAAGAGAGAAAACTCAAGCCACTTTGAACCAACGGGATCGTTCGACGAACCCAACGCCGAACCGAACTGCGCTAGCCATCAGGACCAGTCTCGGAGGTTTGCTCAAGGTCATACCAGCGTGACAATCTAGCCCGGAGGCCCCGGGATTTCGACGAGGTGAAGCCACGTCCATCCGAGGCGACAATAGAAGAAATCTCGTACACCGAAGGTATACCTCGAACCCCAACGATTTGATTTACGAAAAATACAAACGATATCGGAATAACTCGTAAGACCCATCGTTGGAAACGTCGGGAAATGTAAAATTATTATGGAAAGTTGGTATTGATCGGAAATCATTTCGGTCGTCAAATAGTTAAAAGACGGCAGACTGCCGTTTTACTCGAATTAATAATTTCGAACTACAGATTTGATTTTGAGGAAAATATCAAACGATGTCGGAATAATTCGAAAGACCTATCGTTGCGAACGTTAGGAAGTGTAGAATTATTCTGGAAAGTTTGGTATTGATCAAATATCATTTCGGTCTCCAAATAATCGAAAAACGTCTGGTTGCCGCTTTGTTCGATTAATTTGGATCTAAATTATTAATTCGAATAAATTGGAAATAAATTCGAATTTTGATAATTCGAATTAACCGCGATCTTCCGAGGTTTAGGGCAGCATCTCAGACCCTCGGGAGAAGCCGAATGGGTAAGTTGAATTTAGATATTAAAAATCGCAAATTTGTCACCCTACGCCGCTCGGTACAAACCGCGCTTCCGCTATAGCCACGTTGCGCTGTTCGGGGGCCGGCATCGATTAATCGGGCCCACCCCAACAGTGGTATCAGAGCCAAGGCTCATGAATGGTTCGACCGAAGGCCTCGAAAGCCGATGTGGCGAACGAGCGGTTGATGTAGTTTGGAGACTATCATCGCTCGTGACGTCGGTCGGGCACCCGGCGTCAAAATTCTGTGTTGCATGTTTATGTGGGATATTATGCGGGCTTAGGTTTTAAACCGGGTTATTTGTTTAGGGGTCGTTTGCCGCCCCCCGGTATGCACATGGATTACGGGTTGTTTGGGAAATAATTCCCCCCGTGTTGTATTTTATCGCTTTATTAGATAAGTTAAATAAATGACGGCCGTTCGATGCAAGGCGAGGATGGAGGGTTCGTCGACCATCGTGTCAATGACTAAACGTTTGAAGATCGAAGACCCTGGTCGTTTTACAACCTATGTAATAGGACCAGTCTAGAAATAGCCCGCATATTTGTCCATTTAAATTGCCTTACTAGGGTTAGGAATTTATTTAATGCATTTACGTGCTCGTGCTTAATTTTAATATGCTATGAGTTACAAAAATCTCCCGTACGAATACTAAGTGAGTAAAGGGATTGGATGCCTGTCTTCTATCAAGCTCGGGTTTAGTTGTTACAAAACCTAGATGCAAGTTTGGTTTCGGGTCTGCCGGCGCCTTGCATTTGCTTTTGTTTCGGCTTGCTCGGGTGCATTTGTGCCGCTCGCCAAGACCACACTGTGCGGTAAAACGTACGGTTCAAGTGTGCGGTTTTGAGCAAAGTTGATAGGTGGCACTTAGACAGTCATACCGCCTTGTTTCGGGTTCGCCGGCGGGGTCCCTGACTGAGACAAAGATAGTTGAGACATTCGACAAGGTCGGATTCGTGCGGAGCATGACTTCGTGGGCCGCTGCAAACCAATAAAACGACAGAGGTTGAGGTTTGCATCCGTCCATGGGAACATCAACTCCACTATCGAAGTTATCAACGAAACTTCCAAAACATCCGTAGGGAGAATGGAGTTTATGAAAAGATAGTGGGAGTCAAACGGAATAAAAAGTCCTTGTTCGATTTGATAACCTATACAATTGACTTAATATGCCTTTTAATTTCCTGCAGCATTTTCTCTCTTTGTGAAATTATGTCGACCGCTTTAAATGTACTGCTCAAGGAGAATAGGTTGACTGGGCCAAACTATTCAGACTGGCTTCGCAACTTGAGGATTTTCCCCGAGATTGAGAACCTAGTTTATATCCTTGACTCCGAAATGCCGCCAGCCCCAGGGCACGGGCATCCGAGCAGGCTCGTGCCGCTTATGACAAGCGACTGCGTGACGAGAAGCTCGTAAAGGCTCATGTCCTCGGATCGATGAGTAACGCACTGCAGCGTAGCCACGAAAGTATGGCTGATGCTCGGGTGATGGTTCAACATTTGAAAGAGCTTTACGGTGAGACGTCTAGGACAGCTCGCTATGCGACTTCGTCGCTGCTCTTCCGATCGAGGATGTCTGAGGGTGAGAATGTTGGCGAGCATGTTATGAACATGATCACCATGATCGAGAGGTTGGAGACTCTCAATTTTCGATTTGATCGTGAATTACAAAATGATCTCATCTTGCAGTCCCTGCCTCCGCCCTACAATGCGTTCATTGTGAACTACCATCTGAACGGCATGACGCTATTGCTTCCTGATCTGATGAATCAGTTAGCAACGGCGCAAGGTCAGATGAAGAGGGCACAGCAGACTGCACTTGTCGCCACTTCTTCAAAGCCCCAGAAAGGCAAAAAGAAGAAGGGTAACAAGCTCAAGCCGACAGGGAAAGTTTCCAAGAAGAAAACTATCTTTTGGGAAATCGAAGCAAACCGGTGTAAAGCCGACGGATAGGTGTCTGCATTGCGGTGCGCTGGGCCACTGGAAGCGGGACTGTCCAAAGCTCAAGGGTGAGCAGCGTCAGGTATGGAACTTAATGTTTTAGAAACAGTTTGTTCTTCATCTGTATACTCTACTTCCTGGATATTGGATTCGGGGCTAGTACTCACATTTGTGTTTCCACGCAGGGTCTGGACCAAGTAGAGCGCTTGGGGAGCATGAGATCGAGGTCAGAGTGGGAAGTGGGGATAGTATCTCGGCAAGCCACGTCGGATCAGATCTCTTGTATTATCTTCTGGGCATTGTTGCGTTTGTACGATTGTCTTGTACTCCCGAGGGGATTTAAGAACATCGTCTCCGTTCCTGTTTTGAGCAGGAATGGTTATATAGTTAGTTTTAATAATAATACATGCCACATTATGTATAGAAATAAAAATGTTGGCAGAGCGATACTATTTAATGGTTTGTACTATTTAAATATCCAGAACGATGTATCTGTGAATACTGTCACAAATAAACGAAAGTCGGGATAAATGCGCGATACTTGTGGCATCTTCGATTAGGTCATGCTGGAGAACGTAAGATCCACGAGTTGGAGAAAAACGGGATATTGACACCGTTGGGATCAGATCCCTATCCGACTTGTGAGTCATGCCTCAAAGGTAAAATGACCCGATCACCCTTCACCGGACATTTAACAGAGCCACGGATATTCTCGATTTAATTCACACGGACGTTTGCGGGCCATTCAATGTGAAGGCTCGTGGTGACTTCCACTATTTTATTACCTTTACGGATGATCACACTCGTTACGGACTAGTGTATCTGATGAGGTATAAAGCTGATGCTCTTGAAAAGTTCAAGGAGTATAAGGCGTTGGTGGAAAACCAAACTTCGAATTCATTAAAGTCATTCGATCGGATCGAGGTGGGAGTACATGAGTGTCGAGTTTGACCAGTTCTTGAAGGAGAATGGTATAATATCACAGATGACTCCGCCCGGCACGCCACAATTGAATGGCGTGGCCGAACGTAGAAACCGAACTTTATTAGATATGATTCGTTCTATGTTAAGCTATACAGATTTTACCAATGTCATTGTGGGGATACGCGCTTTTGACAGCGGCATATACCATTAACCGGTGTCCCTCGAAGTCTGTTAACGGCATTCCGTATGAGATATGGACTGGTCGTTTACCAAGCTTATCACATATTAGAATTTGGGGTTGCCCCGCCTATGTGAAAAAGCTGAAAACAGATAAATTGGAGTCTAGGTCAGTAAAAGGACGTTTCATAGGTTACCCTGAAGACTCTATGGGTATCTATTCTATTTTCACGATGATCAGAGGATCGTTGTAGGCTTACACGCACATTTTCTCGAGGAAGAGTTCATTCGAGATTGTGGCGTTGGCCGTGAGGTCACTCTCGAGGAGCAGTCGACCGAAACTCCCACACAGGACTTGGATGGTCCGAGCGAACCAGTCAAGCGACGATCTGAAAGGGTGCCTCGCCAACCACAGCGATATGGCATGTCACATGTCGAACAAGGTTATGTTGCGACTAGGGGACTTCTAAGAGAAGATCCCGCTACTTTCGATCAAGCTATATCCGATATTGACTCAACGAGATGGATTGAGGCTATGCGAGCTGAGATGGACTCAATGTACTCTAACAAAGTCTGGACTCTTGTAGACCTACCGAGTGGTTTTAGACCAATCGGCTGTAAATGGATTTACAAGAGGAAGATTGGATCTGACGGACAAGTTGAGACGTACAAGGTCAGGTTGGTTGCCAAGGACTATAACCAAAAAGAGGGAGTTGACTATGAGGAGACTTTCTCACCTGTAGCCATGATCAAGTCCATCCGGATAATGCTCGCGATAGCTGCGCACTATGATTATGAGATTTGGCAGATGGACGTCAAAACGGCGTTCCTTAATGGATTCCTCAAGGAGGAGATCTATATGGAGCAGCCAAAAGGTTTTGAGTCGCATGCAGATGCTCACAAAGTGTGCAAACTGAATCGGTCAATTACGGACTGAAACAGGCCTCTCGCAGCTGGAATCTACGTTTTGATGAAGCAGTTCGGAACTTTGGATTCATGAAAAACGTAGATGAGCCATGTGTCTACAGAAAGAGCAGTGGGAGTATGGTGTCGTTCCTTGTATGTACGTGGATGATATCCTTTTGATAGGAAACGACATCGGGATGCTCTCAACGGTGAAAGCATGGCTTTCAACCGAATTCTCCATGAAAGAACCTGGGAGAAGCGACGTATATCCTAGGTATTCGCTTGTTCAGGGATCGAGCGAACCATACGATCGGCTTATCTCAAGCCCTTTACTTAGAGAAAATCCTGAAGAAATTCAGAATGGATGACTCTAAAAGAGGGTTCTTACCAATGCGACATGGGATCCATTTGTCGAAGTCAATGTCACCTCAAAGTGAGGAAGACAGACGACGGATGAGTGGAATACCCTATGCCTCTGCAGTGGGTAGTCTGATGTATGCAATGTTGTGTACACGCCCGGACATTGCTTACGCTGTGAGCATAGTCAGTCGGTTTCAGGCAAACCCAGGGGAAGAACATTGGACAGCTGTTAAGAATATCTTTAAATACCTTAGACGGACTAAAGACTTAACGTGGTTTATGGAGGAGCGGGACTAGAAGTAGTTGGTTATACCGATTCGGACTTCCAGTCGGACGTGGATGACCGAAAATCTACTTCAGGTTTCGTATTCGTTCTCAACGGTGGGGCAGTGTCTTGGAGAAGCTCCAAGCAAAGCACAACTGCCGATTCCACGTGCGAGGCAGAATACATAGCAGCCTCAGAGGCAGCTAAAGAATCTGTTTGGATGAAAAAGTTCTTGGAGGAACTTACTGTGGTAACAGTTGCTGACAGACCCTTACACTTTGGTGCGATAATAGCGGTGCAGTCGCGCAAGCAAAGGAACCACGATCTCATAGCAAGTTCGAACATATTGAGAGAAAATATCACGTCTTACGTGAGTTCGTTGAAAACGGGATGGTCGCCGTGCAGAAAATCGCCACCGCAGAAAAACGTGGCGGACCCGCTCACGAAGCCCTTGTCTCAAGCAATTATGGAAGCATCTGGACAAGATGGGGCTACGATACCATGCGACTGGCATTAGGTGCATCGCATGGCACTCAAGTGCAAGTGGGAGCTGTTAGGGATGTGCCCTCGGAATGCCATACGAGGACTAGGAATGTATAGGGCGCACGATGAGTATAGGTTGTAAGAGGTTTATTGTATTACCGTCAAATAAATTAATGAATATATATTTTCATTATAATAAAGGCATTATTATTTATTTATCGAATTTAAAGTCTACTTGGCATCCGTAGTGCGATAAATAAATAACACCCAAATGTTTTGAGTTGGACGTCTGATTCTCGTTGACGAGAGAGGAGACACCGGATGGTCCTTAATCTCAACATTAAATAAAAAGTCCGTAAGTCTAAGGATTCTAGGTGGGTGACTAGATATCCGGATATGACTTATCCATTGACGACCACATAGTATCGGTAGTGTCACCGATTACCTGAGAGGTTGTGGGTCGTGATGGAGATATTGGTAATCGGAGAGATTGCGTATTGGACATTCGGCTCGTATTCGTCTCAACACATGGCTAGGATGTTTCAATGATTGAACGAATGACTATAACAGCCTCAGACCGATAGGGTCATTGACGGATTTGCTTTCGCGATTTCGATTTGTCGCCAGTTGGCTAGGCTCGCAAGGTTCATAAAAGAGACACGGGTCAGCACAAATGCAACCGACTTTACGGAGGTGATTACCGGGCTTTGACTGCTATCGGGATTCACTGCCTATATCCGTATAGATTAATGTCCTATGAGGTAATCGGAGAGAGCGACGATTATAAAGCCTTCGGCCGAAGCTTGGAAAACTTGCTTGTATTAGATACAGAGCGGAGTTTAAATAATCGGATCGGTCTCGATTATAACAAAGTGTTAGGTTAGTTAGTTTGACATTTGTAGGGCTTCTCACCTAACCGGGACGCAAGTGAAAGGCGTAGAAGTATTTAAATGTATACACTATAGTCGGTTCGCCCGAATTTCGATTAGATCAAAATTCGTTCTCAACAGCATAAACTGACAAAGAGATTCCTGAGTTCCCATTTGCGATAGCTTTCTGCCTCAATGAGCGTTAACTTGCAATCCATCACTGAAGCGAGTGATTAATCAGATATTCCATCATCCCCTGCCATACATTCTGTTTCGGACGTGAGCAACACCAAGGAGGCAAGGTCGACGTTTACGCACACGTGAAGGGAAGGACAAGTCCGGGGGCCATTCGTAGCAAACCGTGTCTGTCGGATCAGGAGATTCCGAGGAACGAAATCGGCGTGTGGTAACCTAGTAGTGTCTAGTGTTCGGCTTGTTTCGGTGTGTATTGGGCTAACCAATCAGTTTTGTATCCAGCTACGGTGCATTATAGTGATTGGTTAAACTCTGGGAAGCAAATCCCAAGGAGAGGAGTAAACCCCAGTTGGGGATATAACTCTATAAAAATCCTTGTTAGGAATATTTTAAAGTCCAAAATATTGTTCTAAGTCTTGTAATTTCTTTACGATGTATTATCTTATGTATTTGGGTTGTGTTTGTAATGGGCTTGTTAGGGGCCCAATAAGCTTAAATACCTCTCAAGGTATTTAAGCTTAAACCCTAACTAGCATTAATCAAGTTTTCCATTTGCAAAACCTCACGTATTCAACACTAAACCTCTATAGCACATTATTCACATATTACGAAGGTTAAATCTGTTGAAGTGTTCTTGGATAATCTGGAATTACAAGTGGTATCAGAGCAAGCGTGTAGGTGAGGAAACTTCATTTCAAGCCTTAAAAATTTTAGCAGGGTGAGTTCTTGTGTGGTAGTTTATCTGTCGCAAAGCTCAGACTCATCTATATCAACTATTCTCGAAGATATTCTATTTTTGTTAAGGCGAGTTTGTGGAACTATCAGTTCTGAGCTATCAAATTGGTTTCCGTGAAGGCTGTGTCAGATTTGTTGGATTTCTATCTAAAACACTTGAAGAACAGCCCTGTTTCTCAGACTGTTCTTGAGTTTGCGCACGGAATTTCTTTTGGGAACTAGGTTTGCGAACTCAAGGATTTCTTTCGCTTTGCGGCTCCTTCATTTCACTTGGTTGGCTTTTTTAAGTTTTGCGCATCGACACTTCGCAAAGTTCTACTTTGAGAGTTCAAAGTTCCCGAACCGTTAGATTTTCAAAGATCAACGCATCAGGTTCTTTCTCACTTCACGAATCCAGTTATCAATTCGCAAAATCAGAACTTTGCGACCTCTTGATTACTTTGCGAACTTGGACCACTTTGCGAACTCATTTGAACTAGATCACTTTGCGAACTCAGACTACTTTGCGATCTTCGCTCACTTTGCGAACTCCAGTTACTTCGCGAATTCAACACACTTTGCGATCTCTTGACACTTTGCGAACTCACAACTGCTTTGCGAACTTTACTCACTTTGCGAACCGTTGTGAACTTTGCGAACCTTGTCAACCTTGCGAACCCACATATCTATTCGCAAAGTAACACGTCACTTCTTCAATTCGCAAAATTCAATTCCAACTTTCCACAATACACGTCAACGATCATATCCAAAACACAAGCAATGGACTCTTTCAGCATGGGAAATGATGTTAGACCTCCCATCATCCGACATGGAGAGTACGCAGTCTGGAAGAGAAGATTCATCAACTTCATAGAAAGCAAGGACAATTCTGAGAATCTACTAGAATCTATTTACAATGGACCTACACAGTATTGGACAATAATTCCCGCCACTACTGACACCACCCCTGCAAGAGAGGAACAGAGAATCTTGAAAACTACTGATCAATGCAATGATGAAGAAAAACTGCGACTAAAGGCAGATAAAGTGGCAAAATCATACATGATGCAAGCCATTCCCAATGACATTTTGATGCAACTCGAATGTGGTGAGAGTGCAAAAGAAATGTGGGATGCTCTTCGAATTATGATGCAGGGGACAGAAGTCAATACAATGGCAAGAATGGCAAACACACTCCTCTCGTATGACCGCTTTCATGCTAACAAAGGGGAAACTCTCCAAGAAACCTTCCATCGATTTCTTGTTCTTTTAAATGAGCTAAAGATGAATGGAGTCACAAAAAATGTAATGGAAATCAATATCAAATTCTTAGGATCACTTCATCCAGAATGGGAGGCTACTACAATTATGATAAGACAGATGAACGATCTAACTAAAGTTAGCATTCATACATTATTCGACTACCTCAATCAACATTCCAATCATGTGGAGAAACGAAGGGAGGAAATCAAACCAATAGGAAGCGAATCGCTTGCTCTTATGACTGAACGATCATCAAGAAAACAATTCAAGGACAAAGAAATTATCCAGTCATCACAAGTTAAGGAGGGAGAAGACTCTGGTTCTGATGACGAATTCAAGGATCTTACCAAACATGCAGACCAGGAAATCACCCTCAAAGATCTTGCTAAGCAACTCGCTCTTGTCTCGAATTTCGTGCAGAGGAAATATTATAAGAAGACTGGTTCCTCCTCCAATCGTCAAAGAACTTCCTCCAACTCTAAAGGAAAGACTCAGGATGAGGACAACAACTCTGAAACTCCTCAACAAGGTGGCAAATGCTTCAACTGCGGCAAGAATGGACACTTTGCCAGAGAGTGCAGAATGCCCAAGAAAAAGGACGTTAACTATTATCGCAGAAAAGTTCAATTAGCTGAACAAAAAGAAAAGGGCTGGTCTTAATGGCAGAAGAGGATCATTGGCTTGAAGATACCTCAGACAGCGAGAATGAGAACGTGGCACTGATGGCCAAACTAGATGACGAAGAAGATGGAGTTGGAGCTGAAGGTAGCGAGTCAGACAGGGAAACTTCTAACAATTCAGACATAGTGGAGGTAAGTGAAGCAGATTATGATTCCTTACTAAGATGAAAAATGAATTTTTATCCTTATATAAATCTAACAAATTTGGGAAAAAGAAAATCAAAGAACTTGAAACTAACTTAGAGAAAAATTTAGCAGTATTAGATAAGTTTAGATATGATTATGCATGTGAGAAGAATCGTGTAATTGTGGCAAATGAAAAAATTGCTAAGCTAGAAATACAAGTGCAAAAATCCGAAGCTAAAGCCAAGGATTTAGAAAAGGAGATGAAATCTCATAGAGATCAGGCAATGGATGCTACAATTAAATATGACTTACTAAGTAAAGAACGGGAAAGACTGTACTCCAAAATAAAAAAATTGGAGGACATCTTAACCCGACGAGATCAATCAGAACAAACGATCTTCTTGAACAAACAGCTAATGTTGATTTTTATAATCCCCATAAAGGACTAGGTTTTGAAAACCCATGTAAGTTAAAACAAGGCATATCAAGTGCACCTTATCTATATGATCTCAAATTCATGCAGACAGGTTGCCTGGCAAATCTCATGTCTTTCGTAAGTAAAGATGAGACACCAACACACAGTAAAACTCAAACATCATTTGATTATACAGAGTTAAATGATAGTAATAAAGATCGAAATTGTCCAGCAATAACAGAGTTTGAATCAGATATCCCACGCCCAAAGGAAGGAGAAACACCGATAGTTACATATACAACAGGATATATGCCTGATTGCATAAAGAAAATCAGTGATCTTCACTCCACTATCGAAAACGAGAGAAAGTCATTTGGAGAAGAAAGGCAGAAACTTCTTCAGGAAATATACTCACTTAAAGAAAAATTAAGATTACACACAATATCATACACCTTAGTTTCGCATGACAAAATTTCCTGCACTAATACATTGAAATTTTCAGGACCCACAAAAGAGCCATTGAAGGGGCAAGTATGGGTTAAAAAGGAAGATATCTTGAAGAAGACTAGTGATCTCAATACACCTTTTGTCATTGAGTATTTTTCTCCCAGAACTTTTGTACCATCTTTTCGCCATGTATCGAAAAAATTGTCTTCTAAATCAAAAACAAAGCTTTCCGTGCATGATCATGTCACCAAGCAAACTCACAAAACAATTCATAAAATAAAAATACAAAGTCAAGACACGAATCAAAATCAAAAGCTACCAAAAAACCTATGCACAAATGGGTTCCAAAGCTTCCGACTTCAGGAACGCAAATCCCAACCCTAGAAATAACTAGTGACTCTGCGTCATCCACCAACAAAGGACAATCTAGGGAATCTAACGGACTAATATATATAATAGAGGTGGACCCATATTTCAATGGGTACCTAAAACCCTCTAGTTTTATTTTGCAGGCCCTTCATGTGTGGTACTTAGATTCTGGTTGCTCCACACACATGACTGGGACAAAGGAACTGTTGAGCAACTACGTTGATAGACCAGGAGGACTGGTACGCTTTGGCAATAGCAATGGAGCCAGAATCCTTGGTTATGGCGATCTCATATGCAATCGACTCACAATTAAACAAGTCTCGTATGTTGAAGGGCTGATACACAACCTCTTATCAATAGGACAATTCAGTGATTTTGGACTCCAAGTTGTGTTCCTAAAGAAAACTTGCAAAATTCTCAATGCCAATGGTGAAGAACTTCTCACTGGAACTCGCAAGACAAATCTCTACACCATTGATATTAGAACTGTCAACCAAAGACTGACATCTGCCTAATCTCCAAAGCAACTTCAACTCAAAATGACTTGTGGCACCAGCGATTATCTCATCTTAACTTCAAGACCCTCAACAAGCTGTCAACCAACAAATTGGCTATTGGACTACCATCACTGAAATACCAAAAGAGCATATGTGCTCTGCTTGTGAGAAAGGAAAAATGAAGAAAGCCTCACATCCTACAAAACACACAGCATCCACTCAACATCCTCTAGAGCTTTTACACATGGATCTGTGTGGCCCGATGCGAACTGAAAGCACAAGTGGAAAGCGGTATATGCTGGTTATCGTCGACGACTTTTCCCGATATACTTGGGTACGCTTCTTACGAACTAAATCAGAGACAGTAGAACATATTCCAAATCTAATCAAAACAACACAAAACCTACTTCAGAGAAGTGTTCAAATAGTTAGATCAGACAATGGAACAGAATTCAAGAATCAACAGCTCAGTGACTTCTACGAATCCATAGGAATTACTCAACAGTTTTCTGCTATCTACACACCTCAACAAAATGGGGTTGTTGAAAGGCGAAATCGAACACTCGTAGAGGCTGCCCGAACAATGATCATCCAATCATCACTACCTCATTTCCTTTGGGCGGAAGCAATGAATACTGCTTGCTATACACAGAATCGCACAAACATTTATCTAAGATTTGGTAAGACGCCCTATGAACTTATAAATGGAAGACTGCCCAACATTGCCCATTTTCGAATTTTTGGATGCAAGTGCTTCGTCGCCAACGACCGCGAAGACAAGTCCAAGCTCGATCCAAAAGCTACTGAAGGAATCTTCGTAGGCTACTCTGCGCAATCTAAGGCATACAGGATATTTCTCAGAAACAGAAGGATGATCATTGAAAGTATAAATGTCACCTTTGATGAGGGACTCGAATCTTCTACTGGACATAGCAGTTTGGGACGAGTAACTAGCACACCACACCTTTTTCATTCTCATACAGAAAAGGGAGAATGTTCGTCAGATGCATCTGAACGGAACTCTTCAGAACCGGGATCCGACAAAGCAACTGACTATTCTAGACATAGCAATCCCACATGCTCCACTCGCCAAACTCAAGAGGAACTGGATCTAGACCTACTTTTTGAACATATCTATATCTCTCAAAATCCGAAAAAACCACCCACAAATTCCATTCCAAATACTGAATCCAGCCCTAGTTCATCAACTCATAATTCAGAACCCACTCCTGACCAGACAATTCCTCCCTCAGATGCAGAAGGCTCGATCCCAACAACCGTTACAACAACGCAGACAGATGCCTCCTCTTCAAACTCACCCGGCAACACTACCGTGTCTGCAATCGACTATCCACTCAGTGAGGAATCCCAAATAGACGAAACGACATTACCCACGAAAAGAAATGGATCCGACATCATCCTACAGATCAAATAATAGGAGATCCCAATACAGGAGTAACGACTAGAAGAACACATTCAAATGAATGTAATTTCACCTGTTTCTTGAGCCAAACGGAACCTAAACGAGTAGTTGATGCACTACAGGATCCCAACTGGATAGTGGCTATGCAAGAGGAGATTAATCAATTCGAACGTCTCAAAGTATGGAACTTAGTTCCTCGTCCAAAAGGGAAGACGGTGATCGGAACAAAGTGGGTATTTAAAAACAAAAAGGATGAAATTCGAAACAAAGCCAGGCTCGTTGCTAAGGGATATAATCAACAGGAAGGAATTGATTACGATGAAACGTTTGCCCCTGTAGCCAGAATCGAAGCTATTCGGTTATTCCTTGCATACGCCGCACACAAAGATTTTACAGTCTATCAAATGGACGTAAAAACAGCCTTCTTGAACGGAATTCTGAAAGAAGAAGTGTATGTGTCACAGCCAGACGGATTTCTCAATGCTGATCATCCCGACTTTGTTTACAAACTCGACAAATCACTGTACGGACTTAAACAAGCTCCAAGGGCCTGGTATGAGGTGCTCTCCGACTTTCTTATCTCTTCAGGCTTCACTAAAGGGAAAATTGACACTGCATTGTTCGTAAAGAAAAATGATTCTGATATCATGCTTGTGCAAATCTACGTGGATGATATCATTTTTGGCTCTACTAATCCTAAACTTTGTGAAGAATTTAGCATTCTGATGCAATCGCAATTTGAAATGAGTATGATGGGAGAAATGTCATTCTTCCTCGGACTACAAATCAAACAACTTCAGGATGGGATCTTCATCAATCAGTCAAAGTACATCCACGATATTCTCAGAAAATATGGGATCGACAAGAGCAAATCATCGAACACACCTATGTCCACCTCATGCTCACTGGATGCAGATCACCTTGGTGAACCTGTAGATGTTACTCATTACAGAGGGATCATTGGATCACTGCTCTACCTCACTGCCAGTCGACCAGATATCTTATTCTCTACATGTCTATGTGCTCGATTTCAAGCCAATCCCAAGGAGTCGCACCTTCATGCTGCCAAAAGAATCTTGAAGTATTTAAAAGGAACACCAGATCTTGGACTGTGGTATCCTAAAAACTCAAGTATGAAACTAATAGGCTATTCTGACGCAGATTTTGCAGGATGCAGACTGGACAGGAAAAGCACTTCTGGACATATGCAATTCCTAGGCGATAAACTTGTATGTTGGGCCTCAAAGAAACAAAATTGTGTGTCAACTTCCACGGCGGAAGCAGAATACGTCGCTGCAGCAAGTTGCTGCTCACAAATTTTGTGGATCAGAACTCAGCTACGGGACTACGGGTTTGATCTAAATAAAATTCCTATTTACTGTGATTCCAAGAGTGCTATCGCAATTACCTGTAATCCTGTACATCACTCACGCACTAAGCACATAGATCTCCGCTATCACTTCGTAAAGGACCATGTAGAAAGAGGCATAATAGAAATGTACTTTGTCAATACAGAGCTTCAACTAGCCGATTTGCTTAAAAAGCATTGGATGAAAAACGCTTCCAATTCTTAGTTGCAAAATTAGGAATGTTGAACCTCAATTTTTAATCTCGATTATGCCTTCCTACAGTTCAATATTTATCTATTTGCTATATTTCACTTCTCTTATTCTGTGTGTGTTTATTATGTTAACCATTTATTTAGGACTTTAGTTTTTTTTTTAAGTTTTTTTATTTTCAATAAATTGTTTCTTGTGTCCAATAAGTCGATGTAGCGCCAATGCTGATGGCGTTACATCGAGGGGAGAAATGCTATATCTATGCATCGAGGGGGAGTAAGTGAATTCATCAATAATTTATTTTTAAGATACTCGATAGGCATTGCATCTAGGGGGAGTTTGATACTCGATAGGCATTGCATCTGGGAAACGTAAAATTTGTTCAAAACACGAACAACTCTCTCAAACACATAATACGCAGATAACTCTTAAAAATTCTTCAAAACACGAACAACTCTCTGAAACACATAATACGCAGATAACTCTTAAAAACTCATATGCCCGATGAAGACCCAAAGCAGAACAGCAAGTAAAACAACGAATAAGCTCAAAAGAAGGAAAATCTCAATAACCAGCATATCCAAATTATGCTCAAAGTTACGTCTTAACTCTGCATGTTCCCCGAGCTTCTTCTCTTCTTCCTGCTTCTGCCAATTCATCTGTTAACGCGAAAAATAAGAGATGAGTTAGTTCTTAGATATAAGGTACTTCAATGAGATTTGAGACCTATCTATTTATATACACGAAGGAAACTTACGTCATTTATTATCCCGACATTAAGACGAATTTTTGACTAAGGCGAAGATTTTTTCAATAAGGATATCGTATCATGAAAATCGATCTTGAAAAACTCATAGATTTGATGTTATCCTTGTGATTGATCGCGCCAAATTGGTCGTATTTGGGTCCTCATTATTTGATGTCTTTGCTAAGTTGAAAATCTCGTACACTTACATTTTCTTCCTAAGTCATTTTTCAAATCAATTATTAGAATTTAGATTCGCAAACTATAATGAATTTAGACAACTGTTATTCGCAAACCATCTTCAATTTTGACCAGTCAATGAATTAGATTGCGAACTCATAAATCGCAAATTGATCAATTCGCAAACTACCAATTCGCGAATCCAAAGTGGGCCTTTTTTTTCTCAAAAGTTTACAGCCTAGCTCAAAACTAAGGTTCATACTTTAGGCCCGCAAAGTTGTCTTAAAACATCAATTCGTAAACTGAACTCGCAATACAAAAAATCCCAAATCATAAACTTCTACTTTGCGAATCCCGTTCATCAAACCCTTCATCGTCGCTTGCATTGTCTGTGGTTTGCCTGCTCAAATCGTTACCTTCACTTACTCGCGAACATCTCTGTGGTATGAATTAAAAGTTGCGTTTACTTTTACTGTTTCTTGTTTAACGATCGATTTTCTTAATTGCAGGAGTGATTTCTCGAAGAACAGGTGTTTGGCAGTTGATTCCTGTAGAAATTTCGTTGCTTTTCAGTGATAATACGAGCTTTTCTGTTTGATTTTTGCACTAAATCGAATTTATCTTCTCAAATCTGGTGTTTTTCAAAGCGATGGATTTGTTTTTTTTTTTTGGGTTCGAAATCGTTTAAGGGTTCCTTTTGATTCTTCAAAGTTGAGCTTTGCGGGTCCAAAAATGTTTATTTTATCGAAATCGCAAATCACTCACTTTGCGGGTCATCCACTTTGCGGCTTTGACCGTCTGACTGCTTACTTTGCGAATTCGAGGATTGCGAATCTTGGGATTCGCAAATTTCATTTTGCGAATTGATACTTTGCGATTCCCTGATTGACCTGATCAATTTGCGAATCCTGAGGCTGCAATACAGAACACGCAAAGTTCTTTTCACCCAACCCGCAAACCTCTGAGCTCGCAAACCTTTGAGTTCGCAAAACACTACTACTCAACCCGCAAACCTTTGAGTTCGCAAAATACGACTCGCTAAGATAAAGCAAAACACTACTTTAAAGTGAACCCGCAAACCATACTTAGGAAATTTTCGACAAAATTTTTCTCAAATGGGCCAAAGTGTTGGGCCGAGATTTTTTCATCAAACGAAATTCTATTCCAACCCATCACTATTCATAGCATCCAAGTCCTCTTATCATGGCATATCTAATTTTATTTATCTTCTGTGTTGCAGTTTCAGCAGGAATTCCCGGTGTTAAATAAAAAAAAAAATGACGACACCAACGGATCTAGTCTACCCAACCTCAAAATGGATAACGACCAAGGACAATAATTTCCAGCTTGACCTTCATACATTCAAGTGCAAGGAAGAAATTATATTATCCATTCTGAGAAATCACCATCTTGGGTATGCCTTTTCCGCCTCGATCCAAGTCCCTACAGTTTATCTTCAACAATTCTGGGGGACAATGAAGACCAAAATTGCCCAAGATAATAGCATCTACTACGAGGCCCAAATCGCAACTGAGACTGTCACCATCACAAAGGAACTCATTCGTAGTATTCTAAGAATGCCAAGTCAACCTCAATACGAACCTGAGGCTTCCGAAAATGAGCTCCTGGAGGACATGATGAGGATGGGATACTACACGCCGATCAAGTTTGTCTCCCATTTTCAGAATTCCATGATCCCGCATCCGTGGCGAACGCTCTTCGCATTTGTCAATAAGTGCTTCTCACCCAAGCACTCAGGATGGGATAGATGCAATATCACAATTCTTCGGATCTTCCATGGGATCGTGTTTCGAAGAAATTACGACTTTGCCAAACTTATCACCACAGATCTCGACGACCAACTTTACCAACGAACTAAGTCCAAAAAGCCACAGAATTTGCCATATCTCCGCTGGTTCTCACTCATCATCCACCATTTTCTGACCACAACGACAGGAATACCATCACGACCCGTGGAAGAAAACTTCACTCCACCCAAACTGCGCTACCTTCATAAAGGAAAGTCTGATGAGAAATACTCACGCACCTCAATGCCAATCCCTCACGAGTTACTCATTCTTGCAAACCCCGACCATATCGATGCCTACTGCAAAGACTACAAAATTCCCAACCCCACGACACAGGATAGCCCACCTGAGTCTAACCCAGGGGTTAGTGAGACTGAGAGAGCTGAAACGAGCGAGAGAGAAAGAGAGAGTGAGATGCTGAGAGAAACCACAGAAACTGAATCTATCCCACACACACAACATACTACATCTCAAGAAGCAATCCCTGACCAACCACCACCATCCTCTGAACAAACCATACCTGAACAATCACTCGAGGAACAACCACATGCCGAACAAATTGAACAAGCACTAATGGATGTTCCAGAGATAACTACTACTACACTACCTCAGTCAGAAAAGCCGGGTCAATCCCTAGGATAGAAGACGTCGTACATGACCTAACGACGCATGAGCGAACCCCACCTGACCATTCACTTGTCTCCCAACAGACAAGTGTCTCAACACAACACGAACCGCCCCAAGCCTCCAGCAGCTCGGTCCCTGTGTCTGAACCACCTCAAGAAATACCCATTCTTGTGACACAGGCCGAGCCTCAGCCTGATCTTCAGGCCTCAACGTTCATAGAAGAGCCCCAAATAGAGGCTCTTCAAGGATTGGACGGAAGTCTCTCGGATGTTGATGATTTCAGCAGCTCACCATCCGCGAGCCACCGTACGGAACCTAGTTTTGGACGTGTGCTAACGAGACGCCTTGGCGATCTCGGTGAGAGCTCCACCCAAGCCCGTCACACTGACGTGGCAACAACGACCCGAGCACTATCTCCGAAAGATGTGTCGCAAGGAGAGGTCGGAAGACTCGTGGAAACTGAAGTCCATCCGACTTCGGTTGACAAGGGCCACCGTACAGAACCTAGTTCTGAACGTGTGATAACGGCAACTCCTAGTGATGTCGGTGCACCAATCCCCACACCCCTAACCGTGACGACGGCCTATCTGGAAAATCACCTTTTTGAGTTCTTTGAATCCGTGACCTTACCACGGGTTCGAGGACTCATTAAGGATGCCATGCAATCAGCATCCACAGACAAAGGCAAGGCACCCTTGGTAGACCAATCGTCACAGCCTCGCCTCATCTCACTACCACCACCACGAGCACCAACTGATCCCAGCCCATACAGCATGCCTCTACTTGAGCTATTCGATGTTGGTATTTCTCGCATTATTTCTCTCGACAATCAGCGGACTCCAGAAGAAGAAGCTTTCTACAAAAAGCTGATTAAAGGTGGAATCATACCTGACCCCACCACATGTCGCCAAGAAGGCACAAGTCAAAAGCGTCGTCATGACGATCCTGATGACCAAGATCGTCCTGAGGGGGAGAAGAGACCAAGAGTCATGCTTTCAGTCACTCGCGGCGGACGAGGGCGCGGGGTCCTAACTCGTGGAGGCGGTTCTTCCCGACAATCCAACCCACCACCAAAGTCCTCAAGGGGCAGACAAGCTATGCCAGGGCCGAACCAGACAACTTCCCTTGACGAAGTCGAATCTGACTCCTTGAGGATTCCCACCCAATCAGTCCAAACAACCACAACCCCACATCTCACAAGCCAGATAAGTCCCCAAACTTCCATTCCATCCCTTCAGATCGATAACCCAGACACCTCAGTCGAAGAACTGTACAATCCACATGATGTTGTGGAGAGGTACATCTTTGGCGAGGAATGGAGAACTCATCCTGTCAATCCAACTATGGCCAGAAACCTTATGGACAATGCTAGATTTTTCTCTCGAAAGCGAATATTAGTCTAATTCGTCTTGAAGATGAGGAGCTCGAGGAAGGAGAAGACTACGAAGCAGAGATACCCGAACTTCCAGAACTCCTAAAACACACGGTCATAGACGAGGATTGCCCTCCAGATACACACAAAGGAATTGACGAGTTGCAACTTCCATGGAAAAATGTGAAGGTTAATGCGCCTTATCAAGAAGAGATACGAAGAAAAATCTGGAGGAGGGAAGACAGGATCTTGAAGGTGGATGAACTTGACCTCAGAGGTTTAACCCATTTCCCACGACCAAAAGCCATTCAGTACCTGCTGTCTATCCGCCGATCACTGATGTTTAGAGGAAAAGAAACGAACGTCGATGAACTCCGAAGACTTGAGGCAAAACGACCCAGAATCAAACAGATTCTGACCGTTCGAAAGGAGCGATTTGCAGATATTGATTTCCCTATTTACATTGTACGACGTGAAGATAATTCAGCTGAAGAACTGAATGAAGGGGATCTCTCCTATCTCAGAGGTGAAGACATTGATCAATTAGTAGGAGATTATAGGAGGCTTGGAGTACTCAGGACTCCAGAATTAAGGATGGGCTATGCTTCATTAAAAAGGTTCATGTTGCGTCAAGTGAAGTTCAAGTCTACACATGATCTCCAAATGGCAATCGAAGGCAACATAAAAAGAGTGAATCTCACAAAGCCCTCTTTTGAAGCACCTGAGTCAGAGAGCTACGGAGAAGGCCATATCTTTGATGGAGAAGACCCTTCGGTAATCTACATCAATTACAAGGGAGAGAAGAGACTGATGAGAAAATCAGAAATACACAAGTTCTGTGATGGAACTCTCCGTATTATTCTTGCTAAGCTCAAGAGGATCGTAGAGGAAATGAGAGAAGTGGAATCTGAAGTACAAGAGAAGTATCATAAGATGATCGAAATTATCTCCGACAAAATTTCTTTTCGAAGAAGATTGAGATCATACGAATTAAAACTTGGACTCAGAAGATCAGCATACGAACTTTTGGAACCTCGGCCTCCTCCCCGCTCGAAGAAAAAGAAGACCTGAAGACTTAGATAGGTTTATTTGTAATTTGGACACTTAGGGGGAGAATGTTAGGAATATTTTAAAAGTGTCCAAAATATTGTTCTAAGTCTTGTAATTTCTTTACGATGTATTATCTTATGTATTTGGGTTGTGTTTGTAATGGGCTTGTTAGGGGCCCAATAAGCTTAAATACCTCTCAAGGTATTTAAGCTTAAACCCTAACTAGCATTAATCAAGTTTTCCATTTGCAAAACCCTCACGTATTCAACACTAAACCTCTATAGCACATTATTCACATATTACGAAGGTTAAATCTGTTGAAGTGTTCTTGGATAATCTGGAATTACAATCCTGTCTCGCATTTACTTTTCAGTTATTTCGTTATCGCGGTGAGACAGACCCGAAACGACGGTACTAGGATATAGTAGGCATACTCGTCACAATATCATTAGGCATATCTAAGTCACCACACTCAGGATTTGTGAAAAGAAGCATAAAATTTTATAAGCCTAATTCACCCCCCTCTTAGGCACATTTATATCTTCATTTGGTAGCAGAGAGGTATAGTTCTGGGGCACAAGGTATCGCAAAAAAGGAATTCAGGTGGATCGAGCCAAGGTGGAGGCGATTGAGCAGTTGCCACCACCCACGTCAGTGAAGGGAGTTCGAAGCTTCTTGGGACACGCAGGATTCTACCGAAGCTTCATGAAGGATCTTTCAAAAATAGCTAAGCCATTATGTAATTTACTCGTTAAAGATGCTATTTCTAACTTCACTAATGACTGTTTGCAGGCTTTTCGAACTTTAAAGGAGAAACTCACCACATCCCCAGTGATGGTCGCACTAGACTGGACACTCCTATTTATATTGATGTGCGATGCTAGCGATAGTGCTGTAAGTGCGGTTCTAGGACAACGGAAGGATAAGGTATTTCAGGTCATTTACTACGCTAGTAAAACTCTGGACGATGCACAGAGGAATTATGCTACTACTGAGAAAGAGTTACTAGCCGTGGTATTTGCAGTAGATAAATTTCATTATTACCTAGTGTTGAATAAGGTAATCATCTACACTGATCATGCTGCACTTACACACTTATTTGCTAAGAAAGATGGTAAGCCTAGGTTGATTCGCTTGATTTTACTACTTCAGGAGTATGACCTAGAGATTCGTGATAGAAAAGGTGTTGAGAATGTGATAGATTATCACTTATCTAGATCAGATAATTCCCATGAGCTGGATAAGGGGCTACCATTGACAAATGTTTTCCTGATGAACAATTATATGCCTTGGTTTGCGGATTTTGCAAATTATGCTGCACAGGTGAGACTCCCACAGGCTTGACTTTTCATCAGAAGAAGAAATTTCTTTCTGATGCGAAATACTACCTGTGAGACGATCCATTCCTATATAAAACTTGCTCTCATCAGGTAATCCGATGACGTATTCCGGCGGATGACGTAAGTTCTCTTTTATTCATTGTCACTCTGGTTTGACGGGTGGGCATTATTGCCCCACAAAAATAGCATTTAAGGTACTTCAATCAGGTTTATTCTGGCCCACTCTTTCTAAAGATGCCCATGCATATGTAGCTTCATGCGATCGTTGTCAGCGTACTGGTCCCATATCTAGGAGACATGAGATGGCTGTAAATATCATGTTAGAAGTAGAGCTATATAATGTTTGGGGTATTGATTTTAAGTGACCGTTTCCTACTTCATGATCTAATAAGTATATTCTCATTGTTGTCGATTATGTGTCTAGGTGTGTAGAAGCTGAAGCATGTCGGACTAATGATGCTCGAGTTGTCATTCGTTTTCTTAAAAAGCATGTATTTAGTCGTTATGGTACACCACAGGCAATAATTAGTGATGGGGGTACTCATTTTTGCATTAAATTGTTTGTAATTTGCTATCAAAGGATGCTATTAAGCATAAAGTGTCTGTCCCGTACCATCCTCAGACTAGTGGATAGGTAGAGTGTTAGGTCCTCAGATTAACAACTCTACGATCCTAGGCTAGAATCCATAGTAATTCGATCGTTTAGATAATCAATTGAATTCGATCGAAAAACTCAAGTTAAGAACACGAGAGAGAATTCAATTAGAGTGAGAAAGTTACTGTTGTTTCTCTCTCTAGAAATCGAATTGCAAGCCCTTCGGATCAATTCTCTAAACTTTCTCTATTCAGCTCAATTCATTTACAAGTATTTATACCAAACAAGCTTGGTATAAATATCAAGCCAGTCCTTAATAAAAAGACTAATACAAATAAAGCCCCTAATTACAAGGACAACTAATGAAATCAAGCACA
>JAPQWV010003473.1:0-41000 GCA_027422505.1 Craterostigma plantagineum
GGTCTGTATATATATCACAGTGCTCTCCATATAGGTAATGCCTCCAAATCTTCAATGCGAACACTACAGCAGCCAGCTCCAGATCATGCGTTGGATAATTCTTTTCGTACTCTTTCAAATGCCTTGATGCATATGCAATAACTTTATCATTTTGCATAAGAACACCTACTAAACAATTCTTCGACGCATCCATGTAAATCACGAACCCTTCATTAGTTGTGGGGATGGAGAGATTGGGTATTGTTATTAGTCGTTGTTTGAATTCTTGAAAGCTTTGTTCGCAATCTTCATTCCAAATGAATGGAATACTCTTCCTTGTCAACCTTGTCAGTGGAGTTGCGATTTTTGAGGATCCTCGATTTGCTTGACTTAAAAAGAGAGCAGAAATAAGTTGATGTAATTCTTTACTTCTTTGTTGTCGAGATTGGGTTGGTGTTCCGAGTTCTTCTAAAGAACTGAATGCGACGAGTAAAGAGTTGTAGATTCGGGATGGGAATATGGAAAGTGAAAATTCTACCTTTCATCCAAGTTGTTCTCTTTCCTCTAGTCTTAGAGAATATCTTCTTTCGTTATGTATTTATTACTTAAAGCACTGGGAGAGAAAAAATAATCTTTGATAATACCCGCTAAGCAAGGAAACTTCGCACCTCTAAAGGAGTCGTTGGTCTGCTCCAATTAGTAACAGCTTCGACTTTGCTAGGGTCTACTGATACTCCAACTGCTGAAATAACATGGCCGAGGAATGCTACTTGATTGAGCCAGAATTCACACTTCTTGTATGCTGCATATAGTCGTTTCTGCCTCAACGCTGCAATACCACTCGCAAGTGTTCACTGTGATCATCCTTTGTTTTTGAATAGATTAGTATGTCATCGATAAATACAATGGCTAACTTATCGATGAATTCTTCAAATACTCGATTCATTAGGTCCATGAATGCTGCTGGTGCATTTGTAACTCCAAATGGCAATACAAGAAACTCTTAGTAACTCCAAATGTCTTTCCAAGTACGAGATTCCCTCGCATATCGTAGTATCGTCTCACACACATAATGCTCTTCACAAGATCAATCTTTCCCAAAGCGACTATGTAAAATCCCCACAGGCTCATCACCAGTTGTCCAAAGCGACATAAATGACTCGTTGTAAAAGAAAAATGCACAATATGCAAGAATATCACACTCATATTCGAGACACTAATTTGTGCCCAAGGACATACATCAGAATTACTTGAGCTAAACAATAGTTAAACTCAAATCATATAAGGTCATGTCTCAACAAATAATTAAAACACGCATATGGCGACGCGTGCCTGAGGTACAATTATTAATACCAAATAATTCGTACCTCTCAAATAATCAAATAAATAATAGCACATATATCACAACAAAACAATTAAAGCTAGGTTTATGTGTCGTAGTTGCATGGGACAGTCGCGTACATGTCGTCTCTAACCTTTTTTTTTAATACCGAGATTGGGAGTCGTAATTTCAACTACAAAGGAAGCCTAAGAGCATACAAGTACGCGCGTGAACGATCACTGTAGCATTATGCGGTTCCTAAATAATAATAACAAATTCAGTTGAAAGGCACGAACCTTACATGGCCTATTAATTCTTATATGTATGTGTACCAAGATAAATATAGTAAGAAACGTGACTTTCAGCTATCGAAAAACAATACTTTAGCTGAAATATTTTAATTATTCTGAGAATAAAGAAAATCTAATTGATAAGAAGTGTGACCAAGCCTTACAACCCTTACTCACGAACACCAAATAGATAAATACATGTAATATCGTTTATATGCACTAGTATGCAATATAATTCTCACATCGTCTACATCGTCATCACTATACATGGCCGTAACCGCACAATCTAAAAAAAATCAAAACCCTACGTCGCTCCACATGCCGCATCCATGTGCAACCCCGCCATCAAAAGTCCGTGGAGCACCGCCGTCAGACCGCCTCAGTGGGGCTCGGTACATATAACATGTAAAACCCTGAGCTATCGCTCAGTAGGTGAAATATGCAAGTATGCAGCGTGCCCTCGATCGCATCCCATACACCTCTCAATATGCGCACTCGACTCTTCCCTTTCTATCTCAACCTATCACGTCTTAACGCACTTAGACACTACGTCTAATCTCACAGAATCGCTCACGCCCGTCTCCCATCTCACTCACCTATCACCTATGACGGTTTACACCTCAGTATCTGAGTAGACGAGTGGATCACTCCCGTCTCCCGTCTAAACAGTTTACACCTCAGATATTTAGTAGACGAGTCGCTCACGCCCGTCTCCCGTCTCACTCACCTATCCTCTAAGACGGTTTACACCTCAGATGTCCTCATGCACCCGAGTAGACGAGTCGCTCACGTCCGTCCCCCATCTCACTCACCTATCACCTTTGATGGTTTACACCTCAGTATCCGAGTAGACGAGTGGCTCACCCCGTCTCAACGTTTTGCACCTCAAATCCTGAGTAGACGAGTCGCTCACGCCCGTCTCCCGTCTCACTCGTCTATCCTCTAATCTGATTTACACCTCAGATGTCACTCATGCACCCAAGTAGACGAGTCACTCACACCCGTCTCCCGTCCAACTCATCTCTCGCCCAATACCCTAGTACTCATCCCGACTTTACCTTAAATGATACCCCGCCCATCGACGTAATAAGACATTATCGTTTTGTACGGTGCTCAACCTCCCCCTGACGTGATATGCATGTGCAATGCAAATAATGTACATATGACATGCAACACATATAAACATGTAAAACATGTAATTTTTACCAAATCACAGTAATTCATTACACATAAGATACAACTCCAAAATACGTACACATATATTCACATAATCACATAAGTATCATATAATAATACACACAACCGTTTACGAGTCGTATGTGGATTTCACCTACCTGTCGTCCAAGCTAATTGCACTTATTGCCTTGCCTTGTGAAATTCCTATGTTCAACCCGTGGATAGAAATATTCTAATATCAGTGACATAATTTAAATAATTAGGCCAAAATAATTTGTTTTGACTATTATTATTTGTTAACCCTTAGTCCCATACTAGTCTAGGCTAAGGGTTAAATCATCTAAGTTCTCTATATGTGTCTAGGTTCGTCCGATTTGACATATGTCATGTTTCACTTCCGTTCGATCATCACGGTTCCTAAATCGCTGGTTAAGCATTAAAGCTCACATTCACCAAATTGCCTCATGTCGCCCGATTCTTAATGTACCATAACATACTTTCGCCCGACTGGTTGTCTTTCAAGTCGTCCGATTTGACAAGGCTTGAGCTAACTTTCGTAGTTTCATCATTTCGCCCGATTGGTTGTGCATGGAGGCAAGTGCCCGATTTGTATAACTCATGTCAAGGGTGGTTTCGCTTGGACATCTAATCGCTTGATTCCATGCACGGTATTCCTACTTTAGCCAAATGATAAGTATGGCATCCAATCGCCTGATTGCACCATGCATGGGAGTGAGTTTCGCTCGATTCCTTCTAGCTCTCAAATCTCCCGATTGGTGCAGTGCCCACATGAGTTTCGCCCGATTGCATGGTATTAGGGTCCTCAAATCGCCGAGTTCTTACTACCTCCCACAATCGCCCGATTGTATCATGTCCAGAACTAGTTTTGCCGAGGTCTCTAATTGATCGGTTTCTTGGTCCTTCAATTGCCGATTCCAGCTTACAAGTACATCTTCCATTCGCCCGATTGCTCATGTGGCTTGTTACATTCGATCAAAATTATATCAAGCTGCTTTCCTCTTCATTCTGATTTGTACCTTACTACTCTTTCCAGATGCATCATACTCAAATCAAAACTCTCATGTTAGCATGATTTATACTTGAAACCCTAAATTCAGTACTAACATAAACATCGTAATCCTCCTTAAAATTACTCTAAACCCTGAAAATGGTACACCCTAAATCCTACTTGACACGTATCACACAGGAAAACAACTAAAGTAACTAAGCTAAATAATTCTAATTTATTAATTAATATATTTATTAGTTATTATTTATTAATATTTATTTATTATTAATAATAAATATGATTACTTTTATATAAAAATATTAACTAGACCCGTGTAACTATTCGCCTCTAGTGACTTCTATACTATTTCTCATACCAAAATTCCTAGGAATTAAATATATTAAAATGCTGAAAGTAATACATACTAGCCAAATAATTGTATTAAAATATGCGACTAATGCACATAACATGAAAAGCATATAATTCAAATAATATGCATAACAAGCACACAATATATATAACCACGTAATTCGCATAAGATGAGAATGCAATGCATGATTCATATTAGCCAAACAAGGGCTAGAAATTGTCCGGGTATGACAGGAATCCCATGGAGTCTCACTATTTCTTGGATGTACAATTGTGCAGACTTCTCCACGGAATAAGTTTGATTGAATGGCAAGAAATGGGCGGACTTAGTCTATCTGTCGACATCCACCCAAATTGCATTGTGACTTTTTACAGTCTTCAGTAACCCGACGACAAAATCCATTGTTATCTGGTCCCACTTCCACTCTGGTGTCGTCAAAGATTGTAACATCCCTGCCGGCCTTTGATGCTCTGCCTTGATCTGCTGACAGGTCAGACATCGATTTACAAAAGCAACAACATCCTTCTTCATTCCTGGCCACCAATAATTCGTTCGCAAATCTCGATAGATCTTTGTTGCACCAGGATGCACCGAGTAGATTGTAGTATGTGCCTCCGTCATTAAAGTTCGACTGATTCTTCATCCTTGGGCACATACAAGCGGCCTCTGAATCATAAGCTTCCGTCATCTCGAAATTTGAATTCTGACGGAACATCCGTATCTTGTTCATCTAGAATCTTCAGATGCTATTCATCTTCTTTTGAGCCTCGAAGATTCGATCTAACAGCGTCGGCTTGAGTGTTAACGCTGCCAATTTCGCCTCAATCTCCCCAAAGTTGACTACCTCAACTGCGATTGGCACAATTCCATATTAACGGCTTTTCGGCTCAACGGGTCTGCGACCACGTTAGCTCTTCCTGGGTGATAATTTATCATGCAGTCGTAGTCTTTCACTAGTTCGATCCATCGTCTTTGCCTCATATTCAACTCCTTCTGTGTTAAGAAGTACTTCACGCTCTTATGATTAGTAAAGATCTCGCACCTTTCTCGGTACAGATCGTGTCGTCATATTTTGAGAGCAAACACCACTGCGGCGAGTTCTAGATCATGGGTGGGGTAGTTCTTTGTTAGGACCTCAGATATCCAACCTAGATCGAATCGATTGATGATCTTTAGAATTCAGATTTAAGATCGAAGATAACCACATTTAAAGCTTACGAGAGAAGAAACGTTGAGAGGAAGGGTTTGGCGCGGAATTCTTCTCTCCAAAATTCTCGATTCCTTTCTCTAAAACCATACTAAGCGCACTCCTAATTTTCTTAGGAGTTCACTATATATACCACCAATTGTTTTATATTTACACAAGTAGTCCTATAATATGACTAATTACAATTCAGTCCAAGACTACCAATTTGCATAACAAGACACAATAACTATATTAGTTGAATACAATAAATAAGTTCCAACAATCTCCCCCTTTGTATTCAATTTTCAATATAGCGCATGTTATCTTCGTCTTGCAAATGGAAAGAGTCCTCGAGTCCTCGAAATCTTCTCTTTAGAATATCTTAAAGCTCACCCGGTCTTCTAGGCATTGACTTTTTCTTCGAATCTTCCTCTGAAGTTCTTCTCCTAAATGCCATAAAATGTACGAAGTATTCTTTCCGGATTTAGAAAGTCCGCGTTCGATTTCTCCCATTGAAAGCGCACGAAACTAGAAACTCCCCCTATTTGGGTCAACCTCGTGTTGAGATCGGGGAGTCCGATGTGAGGTTTGGAGAGGTGAACACGGTTGGCAACTTCAATCATTGATGCAATGGACACGGTTGGCAACTTCGGTCATGCAGTGGACACGGTTGGCAACTTCAGTCCGTGATGATGCTTGAATCATGTGTCGTTCGGTCCACGGAAAAGAAATGCCAATACATGGAAAAAATGCATGAAAAATATGCAAAGAAAATATGTGAAAAAAATTCGAAGCAAAATGCATGAAAAATATGCAAAGAAAATTTGCAAAGAAAATATGCGAAAAAATTCGAAACAATACTATACGATTTTTTTAAGTTTTTTTATTATTATTTTTATTTTGGGTTCAGGTTACGTCACTTTGATCATTTTCACGCAAATATTCACATGACACATAGAATAATAATTCGCCATCAAGTCATGTCGTCAAACTAAAGTCCTAAGTTCATAGAGTGATCCATTTCGACAACTCTCACGAGGTTCGCTTTGGCGCTCAATTTTTTTTATCATTGGATTTATATACTAGATATATCACTCATGTCAACACAAGCAAAATTATATCTATCAAGTAACCTGCTATCAAGGCGCCTTTAATCATTTCACCGAGCGAGAAACCGTCGATTCGGAATCAAAGGGACTTTTGAGGGATTTACTATTATGGTTCTGACCTAGAAGGGAAGGAAAATAGTTAAGAATCGTGGACTAAAGATCTTCTTCCTTTTCTTCGTCGTCCTCTTCACCAGTATTTTCTTTTTCATCCTTTAATTAATTTTTTTATTTTATTCTACACTTGCTCAAGCCGAAGCTCCGCTTCCCTCCGAGGCTGAGAGATTATCTAAGGCGAAGTTCTTCTTGTTGGTTCTCAGGTCGATACCGTGCTCCACTTCTTTTAATCCCTAAGAGCGGTTTCAAAGATTATCGATTTGGAGAAGTTCACAGTTATAGAATTCGAACCCAAGGCCGTGCTCTTCTTCTCGTTGTCTCGATATAAGACCAGATTATCTTTGGAGAAGTTCACTTCGTGGTGCTCCGCTTCCAGCCGTTCTGACGAGAATACGAGATTATCATAGGAGAAGTTCACAACAAGATCCATGCCATCTTCTTATGATTTCTAGAAGATTTCAATAATTAGGAAGGCATGTTCTTTTGGACTATTTATTATGTGTTGAGCATTCCTCGTGTGCGTTTTCCACCTCCCTTTGTCATCATTTTCTTCTTTTTCTTTCGTCGCCTTTTTCTCCCCTCCTTTTCTCGTTTATGCAACCCTTCGAAATTTATGAATTACGGTTGAAGGCTTTATCGGGATACAAATGAAGAAAAGGACATCGAAGAAGGCTCAAAAGGGATGATTAGATGAATAATTTCAAGAATAATATTTTGATTTTGGCCAAGTGAGGAATTTCCTACGTGCTTACCCACTTTCCTAACAATCTAACGCAAGGCAAGTATAAGGCCAAGAAATATACGTTAACACAAGCATTTGATGTGTGACTCGCTCAAGGATAGATTCCAGAAAAAATAATAAGGCTCAAATCTCACATATATGATGTGGCTTTGTGTCTAGTGGAACAAACAGTGATCTTTAGACAAAAGAATGCAACTAGACAGACAATATTAAGTAAATAACCAATCATATATCAAGGAAAGATTTTAGTGAACAAATCAAAGAAGATTGAGTAATCGTCATTCCCCATTTTTTTCGTTTTTTTGGATTAAATTCCGTATACCACCAAAGACAAGAAATCAAACAAAAACGGCTACCAAGCTACTCGCCAAAGTCGTCGTACAGCTACTCTCTACAGATCACACTTGGAGGATGTCCCAAGAAGCCTCATGCAAGCCATGTCAAGGATGGCCACCACTAGCCTGTCCGGAGTCATGATAGTCCCCTCCTTCCAGCACTTGTTACGTGCCTGCCAGATATGATAAACCAGAGATGCTAAGACATGACGATAAGCAGCCTGTAGGAGATGCTTCCCGCGCCATCTCAACGCAGCCCACAAAATACCCTCTCGCCAATCCACATGTGGCCATACCCACCTGATCATCCGTCGCAGTAGACGACCACCTTGCCGCGAGAACCCACAATCAAAGAATAAGTGTTGGACAGTCTCAAAGTGAAGCGCATTACAAAGAGCGCAAGCAGGGGTTCCAGCGCGCTGTGCCACCCAAGGCTTACCCCTAGTCGATAAACGATCGCGAATGGCCAGCCAAATGATGAACTCGTGCCTGGGAACTCTCAGAGGTCCCCCAAATAAGATCGCCCAGGGGACGATCTGCCGATGTAGACGCAATGCCTCCCTGACCGAACGTGCCGTAGCACGACCATCCGGCGCCCATTCCACCACACCACATCACGCGTGGTCGGATCGACCTGTGGAAGATACCGACTGAAGTCAAGGTACTTAGCCGCCCATCGTCCTGGCCAATTCCAACCGTATCGGTAATGACTGAACTCGACGAGTTCCCAATGGTAGCCCCATTGCATGCGGTCCTCTAGGATAGCTTTCCAGTAATGGCCCAGCCCGTATCCATGGATCCTCCCATAAGAGTAATGATGAGCCATTACCAATCTTAAAGGAAATGAGTGGTAGGATTACCGGTCACAACTGCATCAGCTTTCTCCAGCTCCATGCAGTGTTGGCCGAGACGGTGACTGTCCAAACTGAGCGCGCATGCAAACGTGTACTGTACAACCATTCCACCCATATCGAGTCAGGCGCCCGAGTGATCACCCTCCATAATTGCTGAACGAGAAGTGCTCTGTTGTCAGTACTGATCGAACGAAGACCCAATCCTCCCTCATAAACTGAAAGACAAACATCATCCCAGGAACTAGAGAAATTCGACTGCAGGGTCCGAACGACACCCTTAGGCAACAAGAACACTCCAGACCAGTAGACATGAAGCGCTTGAAGTACAGACTTTATCAGCTGCACCCTGCCCGCATAAGACAGGGACTGATTTAGCCACGACCCCAAGCGCGCATCAACACCTTGCAACAGTGGAGCACAGTCGCCAACCGTGAGCCGAGAAGCAATAAGCGGCACCCCCAAATAACGAACAGGTAACCCTCTCGAAAACCCATCAAAGACTCTAACTGTGCCTTTACTCCCTCCAGCCTCTGTGATAGGTACAGCTTGCTCTTGTCCGGATTAGGATGTAGGCCTGATATTCAAAGAACGACATCAAGGCTTGCTTCAGCATTTCTACGGAAACGGCATCAGCATGGCAAAAAAGTAGTAGATCGTATGCGAAAACCAGCATGGGGAGTGACATAGTCTCGCACCGCCAACGATAATGAAATCTGGGCTCATCCTGTATGTGACTCCGATAAGGCCGTGAAGCACTTCCATGACGAGTGTGAAAAGGTAAGGCGAAATAGGATAGCCCTGCCGTATGCATCTCTTGGCAGCGAAGAAGCCCGCCGAACGACCATTTAGGTTGATAGAGAAGGTGGGCGTTGTTAAACAGCTCCGTATCCACTCAATAAACCTTGGGTGGAATCATAGCCTGAAGCGTTGCTAATAAGAAACTCCATTCCACCTTATCGTATGCCTTGGCCAGATCGACCTTAATCATAGCTCTAGGTCGTCGACCCTTACACGTATAGCCAACGCAAAGTTCCTGGGCCAGAGGATGTTATCACTGATGCGGCGTCCAGGAACAAACGCCGTCTGTGATGCATGAACCAGATCCCCAAGCGCTGGCTTCAGCCGGTTTGACAGGATCTTGGAAATGACCTTGTAGAGGACGTCGCAGCACGAGATTGGCCGAAACTCTGATGACCTCCGTGGCGACTCACACTTAGGTATCAGCGTGATAAGAGTGCTATTTAGCCCCTTCAGTAGGCGGCCAGTCACAAAAAAATCCCGTGTCGCCCGTTTTAGCTCAGGACCCACTATCCCCCACTTATTTATTTTTAAATTTCGTTGTACTTAATTTCTTGTATATATTTTTTTTTTGTTTTTTAAATTTTTTTAAATGACAATGAGAAAACATAAAACCAATGCAAGAAAAAAGATATGAACATGATAAAGGAAATAAGTAAGTGCATGAATTTTTATTTTTATTTTATTTTTTTTTTAAAAAAATGAAGATGCATGAGAATAAAAGGAGAAAAAAATGCATGAAGAGTTTTTTTCTTTAATTTTTTTATGGCTATATGCGTAAAATGCGTAAAAAGATTTGGTATTTAACATTTCAGCTCAGATGCATAATGTACCAAATTGTGATCCCTAGAAAAATGATAGTGACTCATCCAAAAAATTTAGCACTTAAAAGAAATGTGTAAGGAATTTCGTCAGCGAGTTTGTCGCTTGGGTAGGGAATTGTTGTAGTTGCTCTGCCGCTGGCCCTTGATCATGTATGTGGAGCAACTATCATCGGAGTACCATACATGAGGGAAATCTGCAAAATTATTTGGACTTTGGTACCCACTGTCGTATGGGTCCTCCCTTATTAGCAGAAAACGAGTTAGGCGCAAACCGTGTAAAATTAGAGTGTGATCCTGAGTCGCTCGATGTGTAGTCTTAATAATCCAATTTTGATTTGGACTATGTGACTTGATATCTACCTTAGGGATCCATTTTGGCATGATTTTACACGGATATGAAAATTCAGCTTTTGAAAATGTGCTCCTAGAATGTGGATTTTTAAAAATTATCTCATTACCCAGTCGTAATAAATGTTTTTCGGATTTGACTTTGACTGGATACTTCATGTAAGAATCCGAACAGATAGAATGATAAGCATGTAAAGTAGAGGTATCGTATTTCCTGCAAGGAGAAGGCACACTTTTCATATAATGGTTAGAAGGATAATGCTTTCGAGAATGAATAGAATCATGGTAAATAAATCCATTTCCTTGCTTAAGATCCCTAAAAGAATGTTGATCATTTAACAAGTTTGCGCTCTTTGGACTAGAATGATCATTGAAAGAATTTGCGCTTTTAGGACTAAACTGATTTGTTTTAATTTTTTATGAAGAGCCGATTTCAAAGTTTTTACTTCTAAAGCTAATAGGCTTTAAGTGAAGAAATGGCTCTTTGATTTTCGAATTTAAATCTCTAGGAGACAATTTTTATTTCGTCACGCTCTTTAGAATGAATTTTCTCGTGAGGGAGTGGAAGATGTGTGAGGAATAGTTTGGAAAATGGAGGAAGCCTTGAGATTTTCCATCTCCAATAAGAACGTTTTCTTTTCCGCTTCAAAATTCTCTCGTTCCTATAATGTAACTCGTAACTCTTCTATCTTTTTAACGAACGGGGGTAGGTATGTAGAGAGAATTTTCAGAATGATGATTTTGTGCTTAACTCGGTAGTAGAACGATTTTTGGGAAGATAAATTGACTCAAAGCTCCAGCCCTTGGGAAGTTCCCTAGTTTTGTCACTTTGATTCAATTCGGTGTAGGAAAAGGGAATTTCAGCCCTAGTTTCGGCTTTTCTCTTATTTTCTTCTAGCGAATTTATTTCTTTTGCGTTAGTAAAGACCATAAAAGCAGCTAGTCCTAAACTCATGTACTTGCAATCAACTTTCTTCAAGTTCCCTGGATTAGTAAAGCCTAAGCCTAACCTAGCATTATCAAATTTTTTATCTATGGGCTGATCTGTTTGTCCCCTTACTGCAAGCAAATCTTCTAAATTCTTGATTGTAGACATATACTTAGTCTCATTCTGCTTTAAGCTCTTAGGTAAATCATCTATTTTCATAATAGAGCTCCTAAGCTTAGATTCAAGACTAACTATTTCCTCCTTAGACTTAGTTAATTTATCCTCTAACTCTCTTGTACTTTTCCGTTCATTTTTCATGTTAGTATACCTAGTTTGTAAGGATTCTAACATGTTCAACAATGTGGAGTTAGGGATCACTGCCTCATTAGAGGATGTGTTAGTTTCATCTTCGTGGTGTGTCATCAAAGCCAAGTGCGTCGTTTGTTCGGAGTTCATTGTCTTATTCTTCTTTGAGCGTGACTTGGTCTTTGTGGTCTTAACTCCTTCTCAATTAATCATAGTAGACGCCCAAACTCCTTCAGTTGTTCATCAACGTCGGAGCTAAAGTCGTCGGAGCTTGTGTCATCGGATCGAGTAATCGAGTAGGTGTCCATTTTGGTTTTAAAAATTTTATTTATTATTTAAAGTTTTGGTTGGTTGGATATTTTGATCGTTAACGTGTTTTATGGATCTGAATTCTTTTAATATTGGTTAAAAAAAATTTTGGCTTTTAAAATTTCAGCTTCGAAAGTTTTTTGGTTTATAAGGTTTGATTTAAGAATTTAATAGTATATACCAAAAGCTTTTTTTTGGGGCGGGGGGAAGGTGACTAATAACGTAAACAAAGTACAAAAAGCCATGTGATATGCACATCGCTCCAACCGGTAACATTCTACCAGCTCACAACCAAAGCAGCAACCGTGGCAAGCCACTGAGTTGGAGCTGATACTTGCTCGAGATTGTGCATAGTCGCAGACAAAGTAACGTCTCAACAGCAGTTATAAGCTGATCAGGTGGGCGTTGCCTCCCTTCCGCCATCTTCTGTTTCTCTACAGTCACAGGTGATAAATCAGCGAAGCGAGAGGATGTTGATGGCTAAGCCATGATAGATGTTGGCCACGCCAACGTTGGGATGCCTAGTGAATCCCACCGAACCAATCCCGTATCGGCCAACTGAAGCGCATTATAGTTCGTAGCAACCGTATGCATCGCCTGGAGAAGGTGCACTCAAAGAAAAGGTGACGCGTGGTCTCCTCTATATCAGAATCACATATGAGACACGACGATCGTCCAGCTGCAGGTGCCACCCACGGTTTGTCGCGTGTCGCCAATCTGTCCCTAATTGCTAGCCACAATAGGAACTCGTGTCTAGGGATTGCAAGCGGGCCTCCAAACAACGTATACCAAGGTACTCGAAGGCGTCGCTGTCGCAAGCTCTCCCTAGCTGAAAATGTTGAGAACTGCCCATTCGATGATGTAACCCATCTGACCATGTCCTCCACCCCAGGATGGATGTGAGGAAGCATCGGGGCAATCTCCAGGTACTTCACCGAAGTCTGAGCCGGCCAACACCATCCCTCGTCATTGATAACCTCGCTGAGTTTGGAGTCTATTGGCAGGCCCATGATTATTGGTCCGCGTGGGTATCGTTCCACCAAAGGCCCCGCAAGTAGCCAAGGGTCGGTCCATAACTTCGTGGCAGCCCCGCTCCCTATGCAAAAATGGAGGAGTGGCCTGATATGTTCGCGAAGCTTCAGGATCTTCTTCCAGCTCCACGAAGTTGTTGAAGTCGGTCGAAGTGACCAGAAGGACTTATTTTGCAGCCGCGTCCGCCGAATCCATGTGGCCTAGGTTGAGGTCGCATCATCTCTCAAGACGCTCCATGCAAGCTTCATTAGTAGCGCCCTATTATCAGTCCCAATAGAGCGCAACCCCAACATGCCTTCCTCCCTCGGTAAACATATATCGGCCCAGGCAACCTTGGCACTTGATCCCCCCATAAGAAAGCCCTAAGCCGTGTCTCAATGTTACGGATAACTCCCTTATGGAGTAAGAACCTTTTGCCCAATAAGTATGCAACCATAGGAGGATAGATTTGATCAGTTGGTCCCTTCCTGCATAGGAAAGTGATAAATGAGTCGAAGAACCTAACCGCCGATCGACACTACTAATGAGTGGGTTACAATCAGCAATTGTCAGTCTCGATGTGATCAATGGAACGCCCAGGTATCGTACAGGTAGTGAGCCGTGTGGAAATCCCATGATAGACTGAATTGCTCATTTCAATCGTTCAGCTCGCTTCGATATCAACATCTCGCTTTTATCAATGTTCGCCGTCAAGCCCGATAGTGTAGCAAATCATTTAAGGCCACCCTTAAACACACTAACCGTGTCCGCGTCCGCATGTGAGAATAGGAGCAGGTCATCCGCGAATGTAAGCATGAAAAGCGAGGTGCATCGCATTTCCAATGATATCAAAATCTTCCACTTCATTTAATCTCATCCTCGATAATCAAGACCTCCATCACTAACGTAAAGAGATAAGGTGATATGGGATCACCTTGTCGAAGGCCTCGCCGCCCGTGGAAAAATCCTTCAGGCTACCCATTAATATTAATCGAGAAATGTGCCGTAGTGAGACAATAGCGCATCCATCTAATGAACATAGGGTGTAAGTTAAGGGCTGCAATCGTGGCTAGGATGAAGTCCCATTCCACCCTGTCATAAGCATTCGCAAGGTCAACTTTGAAAGCTACCCGTTCGGGCAGCCCCATACTGTTATAGCCTTGACACACTTCCTGTACTAGAAGATTGTTGTCTGAGATTCGGCGGCCTGGTATGAATGCGGTTTGGGTCGCATGGACTAGCTGCTCTAGGTATCCCCGTAGCCGGTTGGCGAGCATCTTCGAGATAATTTTATATAAAACATTGCAGGAGGCTATAGGCCTGAAGTCCTTTGCCATCCGTGGAGATAGCCGTGTAGAGGGCAATGGGGATAGCTGTAGATGGGGATAGCCGTGTAGATTTCCCCAAGAGGTCCGTGTAGAATCGTATCAGCTCAGCCCATACTCGCTCACTACCCTCGAAGATCTCTCCCGCTTCGTTTTCAAGAGCGAAGATACGATTGCTTGCTCGTTGCATGGCCACCTTCTTGAAGAAGAAAGAGGTACATTGATCCCCATCTTTCAACCATGCCACTTTAGCATATTGTGTTAGCGCTGAGTGATCCATCTCAACAGCTTTTGTATATGCAAATCGACAGCGTTTTTCAAGATTCAATAGGTGCGGATCAAGAGGGTGGAGGATAATTAGTACTTGCACGACATCAAGAAATCTACGTGCCTCAATGACATTACGATTGAGGTCACCCTTATCACGACGGAGACACTTCAGCTCTTGCTTCACAACCTTTAGTCGCTTCACAACAGAAAACATAGGGTAGCCGCCCACATCGCGATTCCACACATCTGTCACTAATTGACAAAACCGAGGTCCTTGATTAAGAAGTTGTCAAATCGAAAGCTATTGCCTTTGCCACGTGGTTGGGGCAGCCTCTAATATAAGAGGTGAGTGGTCCGAAGTAGATGGAAGACAACATCGATATGCCAAATTACCGAAACGAGCAAACCACAACGGGTTACCAACCATTCTGTCCAAGCGCCGCCATATACCTGGCATCCCACTCTGCTGGTTATACCATGTAAACATAGAGCCTAACCATGGTAGATTGACCAGATCTGATGAGGTTAGACAAGCTGCCATCTCGTTACAGCCTCCTCCCGGTATTCCTCCCCGTGCTTCATTATTGTCGAGGATCGCGTTGAAATCCCCCATAACCACCCATGGAAGGTTGGCTCGTGCACGTGAAATTGCCAGAAGATTGGTCCATAAAGCACGGCGTTCCGTACGTAGGTTAAGTCCGTAAGCAAACGTGATGTATACTTCTTGCCGCCCAGCCAAAATATTCACCTTGCAGTTTGCGATATAAATTCTTCCACCGTAACAATCACAAAATGTGAATCCCATCCAACCCAAATGCGAGACGCCGGGCCAATGTAATAGTCATAGAACCAACTCCACTGCCGAATCGAGTTTGAAAGTGTTGACGCATTCTGTTTCGAGACCCTCGTCTCAAGAAGCCCAATAATCATCACCCCGTATTGAAATCAACTCCCCGACCGCCCATATGTGGTATAACCTGTTTAGACCACGTGTATTCCAAACGCCGACTGGGATCATGGGGCACCCGTGAGAAGGGCTGCTTAGGACCCATAGAAATGTTGGTGAGCTCCCCAAGATCAGCTAGGACGTCGAAGGTGTTGCGTGAGTGCATGAGTTTATCGCCGCTACCACCTCTGCTAGTTGAGCACCCATGCATCGCTCTCAATCACATCCTGTCCTGGATATGTGAAGTTTCAAGGCCTGCCATATCCGAGGCGACGACAACCTTACCTTTTCCCTTATCCTATACGCGACGCCAGATTTGGGTTGCTTCCGTCGGTTGCGGGTTGCGTGGGCCTATATTATTATGCCGTTGCTGGTTACCTGGCCGCGAGATGTGACTAGGGCTACTTTATTTGGTCGTAGCTGGTTTATTGATTTCTTGGGGCAAACGAAGTCCCATGGGTCCATGATTCACAAGTTCCACATATCTTGGGACGCCATTCGTATTCGGCCGTAACCGTTACTACCCCGGAAGAGCCGCCGTCCTCCCTCGATAATTGGATGTTGAATTGTCCAACAAATGGATTCGCAAGCGCTTCATGATGCATACCCTCGCATAATCAATACGTTCCATCCTAACGGTCGTAGCATCCGTAAAAGGTGGTTTCCCTATCACGCTAGCCACATTTCCCAGCCCTTCTTGCGCGTCCAAAATTCACCTGGGATGTTACGGAGTTATCCATACCGGGATCTCCGACTGTTGAGATTTCTCAAACGTCATGCCTGGTCGCCACGTTTCAAGAAAAATAGGTTGCCCTTGCATGAGCCAAGGACCCCCCTCCAAGACAACCGTTGATGCCGCCGCTGTAGCAAACCGAAACTTGAAGAACCCATTTGTACTCGCTCGTACTTCAATCAGTTAGTCGAAAGAATTTTTCTACAATTGGGAAATATGGTTTCTTTCCCAAGAAATATCCGACAAGCGTGTGGTCCCATCTCGCAAATCCACGTCGGGCAGCCTCCCAAGGCGAACAAGCCGTAGCAGCTCCATCTACTATAGTCGGTTCCGTGTACGATAAAGCAAGGCGTTCTGGTGTTCGGCGATGCTCCTGCCCGACACCCCTAACAATGGCCGCGAATGACTGAGGGTTCGTCATTGGCAGGTCACAATCTCGCTCTCACGGCTGCCATGGGGAGGCGACGCCACCTGCTTTTCATTCGCCGCATCCGGCCCAATAATCGAAATCCTAGGCCCGTTGGGAATTCTGAGATCAGACGGAGAAACCCTAGGGCAGTTTATGAAATCCCTATGCCTGTTAGCAGCCGGTGCGGGCCACTCAATAGCCGCCATACGTGGCTGCTCAGCTTCTGATCTAGGCCCCATGATCGATGAAGAGGGTGGCGGTGTACCCTGACGTAGAGGTAAGGGGCGATCAAAGCGCGGATCACGGACTGGCGCTATCAGATCCGCGAATCTCCGCACACGACGATGATGAAGCAGCTGAATCGGGTTGGGCATAATCGGCGGAGGTCGTGTAGGATCTGATGCACCCGATTCCCCGGTAACAAGAAACAACGATGAAGGATCAATATCATTCCATCGTCGTCTGATCCCGACGATGGAGGGTGGTTAGAGCAGCCCCAGCGATCTACAAGACGGCGGAGAAGTCGCCGGCGGCGGGCTGGTTGGGCGGTTGTAGGTGGTTAGGGTGACGTGATATTAGGGTTTTAGAGAGAGATTTCATAGAGAGAGAAACTAGAGAGAGGCGTTTTTCACTGAATTTGGAATTCCGTGTTCTCGTAAGAAGACGTTAATATCTAAACCTTTAAAATCAAATTTTTCGACCGCAAAAGGTTTTTTTCGGGCGAAAAACAAGTTTTGCGACGACGACAGTAGAAAGAACTAAAAAGACTTGCGAACGTAAATCGCATAAATGAGTGAGAATTCAATAAAATTGAAAGCTTTGGGGTTAAATTGAAAATTTTGGACTATATCAGAACTTTCTGTACTTAAATGAAAACTATTTGGGCCGAAATATAACTACAGGGACAAATAGTATTTTTGGGACTTAGAACACAATTTTCCCTGCAATTAGGTGCAATTTACGTGTATCTATCTACGTATCTCTATATGCTAACGCGAAGAAGACGATGAACTGTAGCAGATTTTCGATTTCAAACTCGACGTGATTTATTATTTTCTCGATCGTAAACAGTTCTTGAAGGAGTTTTTCGACCGAAAGAAATTGCATCGACGAAACAAATGTTGGCGTGGCAGCGAACCCGGTCGAATAATACCGCGGCTAAGTATTTGAACAATTAAAGATAATAGTGGACACCGAGATTTAACGTGGAAAATCCCCAAACAAATCTGGGTAAAAACCACGGGCAAAGAAGGAGAATTCACTATACGGGAAATATAGGAGTTACAACCTCTCAATCTATAAAGGAGAAAACCCTCAATATCTCTCTTTATAGTCGGAGAAAAATACCCGACAAACTCTCTATTATTTTCCCTCTATTTTTCCTCCCTCACACTGATCCTTCTCTTTCTTGGGATGATTATTTGCTTGAGGTTCGTAGCCTATTTATAGGCATAAGATTGCATGGGAAAATACAAAAAGTAAAAGTCTTCAGCAGTAAATGATTTCGGCGTTCAACCTCCCTTTTCCTTTTTTCTTCTTCACTTCACATTGCACACCCTTTGACCATTCAAAAGGCTATGTGGCCTTATTATTTTATTATGTCGACAATCTCCCACTTGAAGATTTGATTGAGGATCAATCGGATCTTCACACCATTCTTTCTCCCTTGCCATTCATGTTGCATACGTCTCCGCTAGGCCACTTGAGGAACGACACCAAACGAACTTATCAGAGTCAACGTACTCTCTAACAGTAAAGTCTGCTCCCCCGTAACATAATGCAACATATGAGGTTCCTCTATATAATAGGATCCTCTTCACCGTGCTCCAATGCTCTTTGCCCGGATTCGCCATGTACCGACTTACTACTCCCACTGCATGTGCAATGTCTGATCGTGTACAAATCATCGCGAACATAAGACTTCCCACCGCTGATACATACGGTACTCGAGACATCTCCATCCTTCCCTCTTCGCTGCTAGGACTCCTGGAGGATAACTTGAAATTAACATGAAGTGGGGTAGAAATTGGCTTACCTTCTTGCATATTGTAGCGTCGCAAGACCTTCCTCAGATAGTTCTTCTGGGAGAGCCAAATCTTCTTGTTATTTCTGTCTCAGTAAATTTGCATCCCTAGAATCTTGCTTGCTGGTCCCAAGTCCTTCATTTCAAATTCCCTAGCCAACTGTGCCTTGAGTTCTTCAACACGATCTTTCGCTTGAACCTCCTGAAGCCACAGATGCTTCCCCGTCTTGCACCGTCTCTCCCAACAGCGTATACAGATTTGCAGCAACCTTTTCACCTTTCATTACTCCAAGTGCTCCCCGGAATATCTTCATTATTCCTTCCCGAACTTTGATTTCACAACCAAGATCATCGAGCTGTCCCACAGATAATAAATTCTTCTTGAGACCTTCCACGTATCGCACTCCCTGAATAGTGCGAACTGTACCGTCGTGCAACTTCTACCTCACGGTTCCAACGCCTACGATTTTTAAGGCATTATCTTCACAACTATACATAGATCCTCCTAAGATAGGTTCGTAGTGATTGAACCAGTCTCTTCGAGAGGTCATATGATAAGTTACGCCCGAGTCAAGAAGCCATATCTCATTATACGCCTTCCTGCTCTCCGTTGAGATTGCTGCTTCGCTACACAATACGTCTCCACCTGACGCGTTTGCCAGATTTCCTTGAGGATTGGAATTCTTCAGGCTCCAACAATCCTTCTTCAAGTGACCATTCTTTCCACAATGGTAGCATTTCATATCATTCTTCTTACTTCTTGATTTTCCCCTGCCTTGAATGTGACTCCCACTTGAACCACGTTCCGTTGACCACCCTCTCATCACCGTCAAAGCTTCGACTTGTTGAGCGCTGGCTTGCTGGTCCTCCTTGTTCTTTCGCCAATTTTCTTCTTCGAGAATAGCAGCCGCGAGGTTATTGAAGACCAGAACTTTCGCGTTGTTCGTCAAGTTGATGATGAGTTGATCATACGAATAAGGCAGACTTTGAAGTAGAATTTCCGCACGTTCTTTATCCTCCGTTTTATATCCCAACGATGTTAGCTGGGAAAATAGAGTATTCAAGACGTTGAGATGCTCCGTCACCGAAGTAGATTCAGACATTCTCAAGGTGAACAATTTTCTTTTCAAGAAAATTTTGTTGTGTAACGACGTCGGCTCGTACAGATTGGTTAGGTGGTCCCAAATCTCCTTTGCCGTTTTCTTTTCTTCGACGCTAGACAATATCTCATCTGCTAGTGCCAGATGGAGATTTGCGACGGCGCTCCCGTCCATCTCGTTCCATTTCTTGTCATCTTTCACGGTGGCTGGTTTTCCATCGATAGCCTCCAGACACCCGTCCTTTCGGAAGACTGCTTTTATCTTTAATTTCCATAGTGAGAAATTTCTCCCGTTGAACTTTTCAATATCGAATTTCGCCGCCATAATTTCTGCTCAGTCGTGAGCGATACCTCCGACGGGGTTGCAGCAGATAATTATTGAACTCGCACCGGCTTTATCGTTACCGTAACAAAGGCAGTATAATATCTATTATTTTCTGATGTGGAAGATCCACGTTAGTGGCAACCACAGAGCATACGATAAATAGATATATATAAAACCCAAGTTAGGCTCTGATACCAATTGTTGGCGTGGCAGCGGACCCGGTCGAATAATACCGCGGCTAAGTATTTGAACAATTAAAGATAATAGTGGACACCGAGATTTAACGTGGAAAACCCCCAAACAAATCGGGGTAAAAACCACGGGCAAAGAAGGAGAATTCACTATAGGGGAAATATAGGAGTTACAACCTCTCAATCTATAAAGGAGAAAACCCTCAATATCTCTCTTTATAGTCGGAGAAAAATACCCGACAAACTCTCTATTATTTTCCCTCTATTTTTCCTCCCTCACACTGATCCTTCTCTTTCTTGGGATGATTATTTGCTTGAGGTTCGTAGCCTATTTATAGGCATAAGATTGCATGTGAAAATACAAAAAGTAAAAGTCTTCAGCAGTAAATGATTTCGGCGTTCAACCTCCCTTTTCCTTTTTTCTTCTTCACTTCACATTGCACACCCTTTGACCATTCAAAGGACTATGTGGCCTTATTATTTTATTATGTCGACAGCAAAAACAATTACGAAGCTATTTCACGAGCTGAACATAAACTATCGAACTAGCACTCACAAGAAAAAACGAGAATCAATCAAGAATTAAAATTGTTCGAATTCAGCCTTGGGTTATGATTCGAAATGAGCAGATTAACAAATTCGGGCAGCCAATTGAACACATAATCAACGAAATCAGTCGAATTTGAAGTTCCAATTGAGCTTTTCGTCCTGTCTACATTTTTTTTTTAAATCAAATTTGCGCAATCAAATGGTAGTTTCTCGAGCGTAAATTGTTTCTCGATCTTAAGGCTTTTTCGATCAGATACGAGTGAGTTCTCGATTCTCGAGTTTGATGAATGCGATGAAGAACAGATCGTGAAGAAGACGAAGCTCAGGCAGATTTTTGGGATCGAAAAAAAATTCCAAACAATAGATTTTGCGATTGTGAACCTTTCTCGATCAGATTTTGAGAGCGTTGACCGGAGTTTCTCGCGTCGAACAGGTTTCTCGATCGTGAAACAGAATTTTTTTTTTGAAGAATGCGAAGAACAGAGATGCAACCGCAGAATCATACGCAAGTGAAGAACAAACGAAATCTCGATCCAAACATAAAATTGATTGAGTTACGGGTTATGGATCGAAATCTTGCACTTAACAAAAACAAACAATCGGTTTAACACAAACAGAGCAGAATCAGTCGAACTTTCAGAAAATCAAAAGAACAGCTCTAAGAACAATTTTCGCTCAATCTTCAAAATTCGCAGAAATGTTGGTTAAGATCAATCCGAATAAGCTCAGAGACGTTAGAAACACTCGATCGAACAACAAAAACAGCAAAACAAATTGAATCATGTAGAATCAGTTCGAGATTTTGAAGAAGTATGCGAAGAATGCGAAGAACAGAGATGCAATCGCAGAATCAGACGCAAGTGAAGAACAAACGAAATCTCGATCCAAACATTAAATTGATCGCTACGGATTATGGATCGAAATCTTGCACTTAACAAAAACAACACTTGATTTAACACAAACAAAGCAGAATCAGTCGAACTTTCAGAAAATCAGAAGAACAGTTCTAAGAACAATTTTCGCTCAATCTTCAAAATTCGCAGAATGTTGGTTAAGATCAATCCGAATTAACTTAGAGACGTTAGAAACACTCGATCGAACAAAAAACATCAAAACAAATAGAATCATGTAGAATCAGTTCGAGATTTTGAAGAACTGTGTGAACAGAAATGCGATCGATCTTCAAAATTCGCAGAAAAGTTGGTTCGATCGATAGGAAATGAGTTCAAATCAACGAGAAACACAGAAATCGATCAACAATCAGCAGCAAAAACAATCAAATTTTGTAAAATCAGACCGACCTTATGAAGAACAGTTCGACAAGCATATTGGCTTAGATCTTCTAAATTCACTCAAAACCATGTTTCGATCAATCAAAGTTCGGCTCAGACAGTCTAAACGAATAGGTCGAAGCCTAAAAACAGCATATTAAACCATTGAAGAATCTGATTGGATTTCATCGAAGAACAGTGTTGCAAAAATTAGGAAAAATCAGTGTCGAAAATTCAAAAATCAGTCCAAATTTAATCAAATTCTAACACGCTCAGCTCTGATACCAATTGTTAAGACATCAGACATCCAACCTAGATCGAATTGAGATAATCTTTAGAAATTCAGATTTAAGATCGAAGACTACCACGTTTAAAGCTTAGAGAAGAAACGTTGAAAGCAAGGGTTTGGCGCGAAATTATTCTCTCCAAAGTTCTCGATTCTTTTCTCTAAACTGAAATCCATACTAAGCGCACTCCTAATTTTCTTAGGAATTCACTTATATATACCACCTATTGTTGTATATTTACACAAGTAGTCCTATAATATGACTAATTACAATCTAGTCCTAGACTACTAATTTGCATAGCAAGACACGATAACTATATTGAATACAATAAAATAGTTCCAACATTCTTCTTGTACGGTTTCAACTGTAGGAGGCATAAGCAATTACGTTCCCGTTTTGCATCAACACGCACCCCAAACCATTTTTCGAGGCATCACTATATACTGAAAATCCTCCGGTACCCGAAGGTATTGCTAATACCGGAGCGATAGCCCGTTACTTCAGTTCATGAAAATTTTGCTCACATTCTTCTGTCCACTTGAATGGGACATTCTTCTTCGTCAAATTGGTAAGCACCGAGGCTATGGTGGAAAAATCATTAATGAACTTTCGATAATATCCAGCAAGCCCGAGAAAACTTCCAACTTCAGTGGGGGTGGTTGGTCGTGTCCAATCATCTATCGCTTCAATCTTAGTGTGGTCTACTGAAATTCCACTCCCGAAATGATATGCCCCAGAAAAGCCACTCGTTCCAACCAGAATTAGCACTTCTTAAATTTAGCGAATAGCTGCTTCTCCCGAAGAATCCTAAGGATCGTTCTCAAATGTTCTTCGTGTTCCTTCTTTGTCTTAGAATATACGAGGATATCGTCAATGAAGACGATAACAAAGCGATCCAGAAATTCTTTAAACACCCTATTCATCAAATCCATGAATGCAGTTGAGGCGTTCGTTAGCCCGAAACGGCATGGCCAATAATTCATAGTGGCCGTACCTCATACTAAATGCGGTTTTAGGAATATCCTTCTCACGGATCTTTAACTGATGGTAACCGAAACGTAAATCGATCTTCGAGAACACCGTCGCCCCATGTAGTTGATCAAATAAATCGTCTATTCTCAGCTACGGGTATTTATTCTTAATCGATAATCGATACACAGTCTCATCGACCCATCTTTCTTTTTCACGAATAATACTGAGGCTCCCCATGCCGAGAAACTAGGCTGCAAAACCCTTCTGCAATAATTCCTCCAATTGCTTCTTCAATTCTCGTAATTCGTTCGGTGCTAACCGATACAGAGATTTAGAGATCATGGTAGCTCCAGGTACAAGATCAATAACGAATTCGATTTCCCGATCCAGGGGTAATCCCGGGAGATCCTCGAGAAATACATCGGGATATTCATTCACTATCGAAACTTCCTCGAGCTTCGACTGAGAAGATTCCTCAGCTTTCACCGCGAAAACTAGAAAAGATTTGCAACACGTGTTTACGAGTCGCTGAGCTTTCTGTAACATGCCATCCCATACCGGGTGCCACTGTAGCATCGGCCCCTACCGGGATCTGTGGGGTTGTGTTCACCACACTTCGACTGATAGTCTGGCCCCACTGTACCACCATTTAACCATTCAGCATGCTTCGCGCACTCGCTCGTACGCACGCTGAGAAACTTCGCAGGGGTCACCCATCCCGAGATTGCCCTAAGTCAAGCACGCTTAACTTTGGAGTTCTATAGATGGACTTTCAAAGAGGTAGATCGGCATTGGTGATATGAGTAGTACTATCAATTCTATTTTACGATTCTTAGCCTGACACTGTCAACGTATGGGCGTGTCAGGATAAGAATCGTATAAGAGAATTGATAGTACTACTCATATCACCAAGGTCGACCTACTTTTTCGGGAGTCCATCTACAGCTCCAAAGTTAAGCGTGTTTGACTTGGGGCAATATAGGGATGGGTGACTCCTTGGAAATTTTTTTAGGGTGCCTGTGAGCGAGTGCACGAAACACGCTGAAAGGTTGAATGGTGGTACAGTGAGGCCAGACTATCAGACGGAGTGTGGTTGGTCCAATTCCACAGGTCCCGATAGGGATCTTTGCTACAGTGACACCCAATATAGGATGGGACGTTACACTTTCAAAGCAGAAATCCGAGGGATTGGGTTACAATTCTTCTTTCCATAAAATTCAAACTCTCCTCCCTCGGGTGATCGAACTAACTACCCCCTTTGAGCAATCAATGACGGCTCCATACTTCGAGAGCCAATCCATTTCGAATATGATGTCGTAATCATTCATCGGAATAACTATTAGATCTACGTTCAGTTCCCTACCCTCGATACTAATGGGACAACTTTCTACAACTAAATTCGTTCGAGTGGGATCTACGTGGGGTAAGGATACTACGTAATTTCATAAGGAACGGGTGGGATAGATTCCCGCCCTAGTCATGAAATTGGCCAACACAAACAAATGTGTGGCTCCAGAATCAACCAGAATCGAACACGGTACGTGAAGTCAACGTACCGGTAACTACTGAGTTCGCCTCTGCCTCCTCATTCATCAACGTGAAAGCTCGGGCAGGTATAGTGGAGGTCGAGTCAGATTCTGCGGCTGATTCTGTAGTAGAGGCTGAGCTCTAGTACAGTTCCGTGCAACGTGTCTGGACTCCCCACACCGGAAGCATTGTAGAGTCTGCATTGGTCGGGGTCCATAACATACACCAAAATGGTTCCGCCCGCACTGTTGGCATGGGGGCGCTGGCACGGTGGTCAGTCCCTGATAAACGTTCGGGCGCCAATTCTGCTGACCCGATCGGTTGCCTTTATTCTTCGGGCCCTTGCCGAAGAACTGATGCTTTTGGCTTCCTCCTCCTTGCTGGCCTTCCCTTTTCCGATTCGCTTCATGGGCCTCCCTCACCACTCCTTCTGCCTGTTCGGCTATCAGCGCACGCTCCGTCGCTTGGTGGAATTCCAACTGTCGTACACCCGCTATGCTTTCAGATAACGATAAATTCAGGTTTTAGCCCCCGAAGAAATCTCGTTACTTTCAAAGTAATAGTTGCAACAAGATGAGGAGCAAAGCGAGATAACTCCTCGAATCTGCGGATATACTCGGCAACTGGCATACGGCCTTGCTTCAGGTTCATGAACTCGTACTTTTGCTGCTCCTGATCATGGGCAGTGAAGTACTTATTGTAGAAAAGCTCTCTGAAGCGTTCCCAAGTCATAGCAGCTGGATCCTCCAACACCTTCACAGTGTTCCACCAGAAGCGCACTTCCCCAAAGTAGGGAATCGGCACATAACACCTTCTCATTATTCGGCACACCACTATATATAAAGAGATCTTCGATCGTCCCGATCCAATCTTCTGCCACCGCAGGGTTAGTGGCCTCGACGAAAGTTGGGGGATAAGCTTGCGAAATCTTTTCCCAATAATCTCCACGCGATCAGGTTGCGGGGAGGAACGGCGCTCAGACGAGCTCCATTGATTGATCATATCTTGTATTTGGTCTGACTGTAGCTGGATCAGTTCAGCCAGACTTCCAGCTACAGTCAGACGCTGGATAGTGTTGCGTTCACGACTTGGGGACTCAGGTTCGTCCCGCCGACTAGTCTCCTACAAACTCGCGTCTAGGTCTTCCTCTTGAAATTTTCTGAATACTGTATAATACACATAAGCGAGCACATATAAGCTCACATAATCACATTAGCACGTAACACTTACAGGCAAGGCTGGTTCTCCCGGCTTTTGAGCGGCAGTATATGGACAATCTTCAGAATCTAAAGGCTAAGCTCTGATACCATATGTGGCGACCCTACTTTCTGATTAAGATGATTTGCGGATTTCCGCAACGAGAGTCGCGGAGGACTCAATTTTTCAAAAACTTCCTAAGAAAATAATATATATATAATAATATCGGCTTTGCAGAAAAAACGTCATATAACTACATCGGGTCGAAGCCCCAATAATCTAAACCCGACTATCATACACCTCTCCACAGGTCGCGTCCTATGTACTGTGCCGCCCTCAAAAGCCCGTGGAGTCACCGCCGCCAGCCAGCGAACAGCTCACCCTAACACTCATCGGTGTCGTGCTCAGTCTTGCCTACAAAAATAAAACCCTGAGCAAAATTGCCCAGTAGGTGGTGGTAAAAACAAGCAATGTGTGCGAGCACTCAACCCAATCCCCAATTCCTCACATCATAATAAAATTTACGCTCGATACTACGTCACATCTCAACACATAATAGGGCCCTAGGCTAGACTAGGCACCCACGTGCGCAATGGCAAGGTACACCATAATCATGCGGTAGCCCATGTCGGCCATGCTAGGCCGCTCCTTCTGCACACAAGCTCAACCCGGTATTTTCACACCCCAAGTAGTGTTCCACAAAACCCGGGTAGACAGGTCACTCCACGCCCGGCTACCATCACTGAGCCAGATATATATCCAGTGGTGTACACCTCGGGTGGCTCAATTCCGAGTAGACAGGTCTCGCTAATCCTATCTCCCACCAGGTGTCCAATCGAGTCTAAACCTGACTGCCAAAATCGGCAACTCTACCCCATTCATCCGACACTGTAAGGCATCACCGTACAAATACGGCACAACAATCTCTCACGTGCATGTCGTAAAATGCACACAGAATCAATCACATGTAACATATACACCGAAATCACATACCAGTACAACTATCAAACTATGCCGAACGTTTTAAAATCCCAAATAACCTTAAAATATTAAAATATGGGTTGACCCAAAGATCTTAGTCGATATATGAGCATATTCAAATTTTATCATGATTTGGGCTGAAAATAATTTTATTGAAAATAGTTGGGCCTGAAATAGGGCAAAAGCCCAAAAATTAAAACTGTTGGTCAACATACCCAAGTTCGATCAAAGCCAAAATCTGAATCTCTCAATTCTCACTTTAAAACACTGGTCAACCCTCGAAAGTTTTGGTCAACGCCCGATTCCGCGGAGCTTTCGCCGAGTTCGCGAATCGCTCGATTGGATGCGCAAAGCCCGATTGAACTCGCAAATCGCCCAATTGCTCTCACAGGAATCACCCCGTGAAAGTCACTCGGGCCGCGAAACTCAAAGTCGGCTCGCGACGCCTTTCACAGAATCACCCCAGCCAGCCCACGAAAGACTTAAGCCCGCGAGATAACGAATTTTGGCCCGCGAAACCTATTTTACACATACTGTGAAAAATCCTTGGGCCCGTGACAAGATTTCGCAACCCGAAACTCCATTCGGCCGATTCTCTCCTACCTATTATACTCAATTCACAAAATAAAAGTGGCCTGCAGTTTAAATTCGCCATTCTACAAAGTGTCGACTGTTCATACAATGTTCATTTCTTTCATATTAAAACCCTAATTTTTTCCAAAAAATCCTTGCATGAACACCAAATCACATAAGAACAGCAATAAAATACAGAAACTCATATATTGTGCTCAAGAAGCACGTAGTGGCTCCCTTCAGTTGAAACTTGTTGAAATTGCCTTTGAACTTCTTTCAGTGAAATTTTTCGAACCTCTTAGTAAGCATGGCGAGTTGTTGTATCATGCTTTCCTCACTTTCTTCTCCTTCATCAGACTCTTCTTCATATTGTTCAGCGTTGAAGGCGATGGACTTCTGATTCCGAGGCTGTGTTATCTCGTTGAGGGAAGTCTGAGTCATCTCGTAAGAAGTAGGAGATCCTATCAGTTCTGGAATCGTTAGTTTCTCCAAATCTTTGGCCTCATAGATAGCAGTCACTTTGGCATTCCAGTCTCTGGGAAGTGATCTCAATATCTTCCTGACTTTTTCACTTTCTGGTACCTTTTTTCCCAAGAGAGAACATATGATTGATGATACCCATGAATCTGGCGTACATTTGGCTGATCTTCTCAGTGGATTCCATAGAGAACAACTCGTACTCGTGGGTGAGAAGAGCGATCCTCTCTTGTACCACTCAGGTAGTGCCTTTGTGTGCTACTTGTAGCATGTCCCACATATCTTTTGCAGTCTTATGGGAGCTGATGCGGTTGTATTCTTCTTTCGTCAGTGCACATGCGATCAAGTTCTTTGCTTTGGCATGTCGAGAGAGACCTTGTTTCTCAACAGCAGTGTATACAGTGGGGATCTTACTTCTTCCATCAGTGTTTTGTAGGGGGACTGTAGGGTCCAGTTGTGACGATCTCCCAGAGGTCGTAGTCAACAACGATTAAGAACTCTTTCATCCTGTTCTTCCAGATAACGTAGTTGGTACCATCGAACAGTGGATGCCTGGTATGAGACTGTCCTTCTGCGAACACATCAAAACTCAAAGAAGGCATTAGATCTTTTACTCAGGCTTGTTAGTATCACTCTGATACCAACTGAAGCAAAATGTGTGCCTAAGAGGGCGTGAATTAGGCTACTAAAAACTTTTTGCTTCTTTAATATTATGTATCTTTAAAATGAGAACAACGAAATTATAATGTTTTGATGGTTATTCCCTTAACTGTTGGTCGAGTGGATCCGTGTGAGTGCAAGTGAACACAAAAGTAAATGACACCTGGATTTATAGAGGTTATATCCCCGAGTAGACGTGGGCTTTGGGCCGGGCCGACCCGGAACCGGCCCGAAACCGGCCCGTTAACCCGGCCCAAAACCGGAACCAGTATAACCGGTTCCAGAACCGGTAACCGGCCCATTTAATTTGGGCTGGGCCGGTTTTTGGGCCGCGGAACCGCGGATTGCCGGTTCCGGTTCCCGGATCCGGATCCGCGGTTCCGGTTCCGAACCCGAACCGGAACCGGCCCAACGGCTATATAGCCGTTGGGCCAACGGCAATCTGATTTTTTTTTTAATTTTTAAACACTGTAAAATTACAGTTTTAGTCCCAAACGAAAAATCTATAAATACCCCTCATTTTAACCATTTTAACTCACAATTACATCCAAATCTCTTCCAAACTCTCTCAAAAGCTCTCAAAAAAATCATCCTATTAATATTTAATATTATTAACATTAATAATTATTTTATTATTACTACACTACACTACTACCTACACACACTCACTTAGTATTACCAATAATTAAATTATTATTTTACACTAATGGCGTCGTCATCGAGAAATCCTGACCCTCGTGACGAAGATGTTTTTATGGTTTTAGGTCACGCCGACACATTTCGGGGAAATGGCGACACCGACGAGGAGACCGATATACCGGAACCGCAACAGACGAGAGCGACCGACGAGGGACCGAGCCAAGCTTCTACGGCGACGACAAAAAGGAAGCAACAACCGCGTGGTCGGCGGTCTAAGGTATGGAATTTTTTCGATTTAGAAATGGATAAAAATAATGCCGCTTCAGGTACCGCTTATTGCAAAATGTGCCGCCACCCCTACACAATTAAGACCGGACCGAATCAAGGTGGGACGGGCTCGATGAAAAAACACCTCCAGAGGGCGCATAACTTCGGGGACGATCTAGAGCCGGTAGGGACCGAACCTCGACAACAACAAATAAACGTAAGTACGGGTAAGAATTTTGTTATTACTAGGGAAATTTCTAAAAAAGCATTAGCTAAATTCGTAGTTATGTGTGAAGAACCCTTTTGCATTGCGGAAAGTGAAGGGTTTATCGAATTTACGAGTACGATACAACCCGGATTCCATAACGTGACCCGTAAAACCCTTAGGAAATATGTGTTAGAAACTTTTCAGGAATATCAAACTAGCTTAATTAGTCATTTAGCCAACATTACGTGTAGGATTAGTTTGACTACCGATATTTGGACTAATATTACGTCGCAATCTTATTTAGTCGTCACCGCCCATTGAATAGATGAAACATGGACCATGCAAAAACGTATTCTTTCCCTAGATCCCCTAGATTCGCAACATAATGCCACTACGATATCGAACTATGTGTTGAATGTCGTTAATAAATATTGTATTCAAGATAAGATTATGTCTATCACCTTAGATAATGCTAGCGCGAACAACGTAGCGATAGGGATCCTTCGTAGGCAACTTAGGTTACCCTTAGACGGCAAATTATTACATGCTAGGTGCGCTTGCCATATTATTAACTTGTGTGTGCAATGTGCTTTTGACGAAGTTTTGGGAGATATTGTAGAAAAGTTTAAGGTAATAGGTAAGTTACTTCGAGAACGCCGCATCGGAACGTCGTGGAAGCAAACCGTCCTTGCCGCCGGCCTCCCGTACAAGAAGTTTCCGTTGCCAGTCCCGACTAGGTGGAACTCGTTGTACCACCTCCTCAGCACCTTCATGCGTTACAAGGACTTGTTGACGCCTTTTTGGAACGAGGCCGCGGTCGGCACCACCTCCAGGTATGAATTACGACCACTTGATTGGGATATTGTAGGTTTGGTCGTGTCTATACTTGAAGTGTTTGCCGAGGCTACGGAGAAATTTTCCGGAGTTCACTACCCGACGTCCCCCTTATTCGTCCCGAACCTCTTCGCGATGTGCTACAAGTTCGTGGAGTTTCGCAACAATCCGTACTTGGGTGGTTTCATTTAAAATATGGAGCAGAAGTTCAAGAAGTATTGGGTAACCATCCCAATAGTACACGGTTTGTCGGCCATACTCGATCCTAGTTGCGGTGTTGATACATTTGATATTTTTTTCGAATATTATGCTCAGTTTCTTGGAAAGAAAGTGGACGACCAAAAGGCGTCAATTCACGCTTCTCTCCAAGAACTTTTTTCTTTTTATGCATCTGAGCAGGGACATAGCGTGGAGCAATCCGTACCAGCGAGTGAAGCCGGTTCGTCGGAAGGAGGCGGCGGCGCAATGGGACTACTACGAAGATTGAAGGCGCAAAAGACGAAGTCCAAAACACGAATGAGATCCAGCTCTACCTGAGCCACAACTTCCAGACTCCCGAAGACTTCGATGTTTTGGCCTGGTGGAAGTCGAACGCGACTCTTTATCCGACCCTCTCCGCCGTCGCTCGAGACGTTTTAGCCGTGCAAGCGTCTAGCGTCGCCTCCGAGTCCGCATTCTCTACCTCCGGGCGAATTATCGGCGACAGACGTGCGAGCCTTAACCCGACTTCCCTCGCAATGTTAACATTATTGAAGGATTGGTATTTGGCCGAATCGAAGAACCGACGGGAGAACGCCATCGACGAGTTCCGTTCTTCCAGTTCGGACGAAGACGAAGAGGCCTCTAACATAGTTTTAATTAATAGTCAAGTCGAATAAATTGTATTTTTTATTTCGAATATTTTTTTCCTTTTGTGTATTTTGTAACTTGTAAGTTTTAGATTTATTTTTCTTTCTTTATGTTTTTATTTGTATTTTTTAGGTAGTTTTTTTTATTTTTTTGTACTTTTCTTATCTTTTTTTTGTTTTTTTGGAATAAAATTTTTGGATATTTTCTAAAGAATTTTTTCATAGCAAAAAAATAAAATAAAAAAAATAAAAAATAATAAACGGGCCGGTTCCGGTTCTGGAACCGGAACCGGCCCAAAATAGGCCCGGGGGTTCTTCGTATGGTTCTGGTCCGGTCCCTGGAAAATGGTTCCGGAACCGGACCGGAACCGGAACCGGAACAGTGCCGGAACCGGTAGAACCGGAACCGGTAGAACCGGCCCGGAACCGGCCCAACCCGGCCCAAAGCCCAGCACTATCCCCGTGTGGGGTTTAGTCCTCTCCTTGAGGTTTGCTCCTCAAGAGTTTGATCAATCCACTATGTTACCGTAGTTGGTTACAGAAGTGACCGATCGCCCTTACACACCAAGGCCAAGATGAACACTAGTCAGCGACTAGGGTGCCTAATGCCAAGTTTCGTTCCACGTCGTTCCCTGAGAATCCCTATTCTCCGACTCGAAACAGCTCGATCCCGAAGGTCAGCTGGATCTCAAATCCTCCCTTCACGAAAGACACGCTTCACTCTTGTCTCCTTGTGAGGTTCACACACGCTCAGATTGGGATGGTGGTTTTTCTAACTTAGGGTGCACTCAACTATCGCAAACGAAAGCACAAAGCACAAAACAGAGAATAATAATTCGCGAATCAAACGCTCTAATTCAGATCTCTGTTCTCGCTCTCGTGTGTATGTTCGTTCATTGTTGGGCACTCGATGTAGAAGTGTCGAATTATATAAACCTGTTAGTATCACACACTTCATATGGAATGCCAATCGCAATCACCAGTTCAGCACATCATTCCATCATCATTATCATGCCAAATTAAGCTCCAAGTATCATAACGGTCATATTCATTAATTTGCATGAAAATCTTACTCTAAATACCTTTTCCTTACCATATAGGCAAATCTTATGCATATTAGCACGGTGGTACTTACGAAGATACCATAAATAGTTCCACTCAGCATCTTAACAAATATGTAGCACATTAATCACGAATTTTCCATTCAATAAATACTAAAATCGCATAGTGAAAGAATTCTTGTTGACTCAACATATAAGATGGAATTCTCGGTGATATGGGCATGATTTCTTCCTAAGAATAGACAGATTCCAGTGGATGACGTATTTTCCATGTATAGCACATTATCCTTTCCATGTATAGCACAAATGCAAGATCTTAAACAGATAAGCGCGAATTCAAATATATCTTCATCATATAATTCCTATTTTAGCACTAAACGGAACGGATACGCATGTATGCAAATATATCCTTATAATATAATATCCATATTTAGCACATTCAAGGATATAGTCATAATCACATTCCATACATATATAGGTTCCAGTAGAAATAAATTTATCATGTATATCATAGTGATCCTTACTCAAATTAATGCATAATCCTTACTCTAATTAACATAACGCAGCACATTAAGGGTTAATTACGTCATTTCACACAAATAGCTTCAAGAACATAGTCACTCATCATTACATTTATGCACTTTCCAAATATACCAATGATATCATGACGGTGGAATCAATGATCACAGTGGTATCACATAAGTCACGTTGCAATGGCATCACAGTGTAAAGATGCAATTCACTCAAATATAAGTACATGATACATACGCATTTCGAATTGCTAATTTGTAGTACCTATCTCATCTTAAGTACATGGAATCATCAAAACTCAAATACAGCGCATGACCAAAAAGGTCAACAGAGGTGATGACCGTATTGATAAGGTGATATTTAGAAGTGTTGACGAGTGGAGTAGAAGGTGATAGATATGTGGTCGTGGACGGTGTAATAGATTTGAGGTTAGTACTTAGGCACCATTCAACGTGAGTGATCTGTCTACCCGTTGTTTATTATCGGAAGGAGAGACCTGGTCGGGTAATCTAACGTGAGCGACCTGGTGTCCCCTGTGTGCAATCAGTGTAGGCTACCGTGGGAACAGGCGGAACCTCGGAAAGGAGCGACCTAACGTGAGTGACCTGTGTAGGCTACCCGAGAGTGCGAATCCCCTGATTCCGTAATCTGTTGTGCGCACGTGGTGCCGGCTCTGGGTCCTGTCGAGATATGTTGAGATGTGTTAGATTGAGATGAGAGTAAAAAGTCGAGCGTGCATTTATTGTGAGATGTATTGGGAAGGGTGTTAAACGCACCTTGCATACATATATATTTTTACCTACTGGGCATTGGCTCACGATTTACGTGTGGTAGGTATGATCGAGTCTGACGATGAGATTCATTCGCGACTGAGGTGGGCTGAAGCCGGTGACTCCACGGACTTTTGAGGGCGGGGTTGGACATGGATGAAGATATATGGAACTGTATCTTGTGCTTTATTGTGTGTTTTTAAATAGTTAGTGTTTGAAGACTGTGTGCTACGGTGAATTTTATAAAACAACTTTTAATATAATATATATATGCGAAGAAATTTTTGTAAAATTGATTTTCTGCGACTTTCGTTGCGAAATCCGTTACTATTGTTAGAAAGTGAGGGTCGTTACACTACGTTGAGATTCAAGGGGTTTTCAATGATTTTTGAATGTCATCGATAATTTTCGATCCATTACTCCCAGTCCATAACTTGTGTGTTCAATTTTTTATTAACAGGAAACGAATTGTTATCCTGTTTGAATGTGTTACTTATGCGACAATATATTTGTTAAAGTCGTTGTAGAAATTGTGACTCAGATGCAAAAGGGCTACCCAAAAAGCTTGCTAATTCGCGGACATTTCAATCTTAGGTGGCGTCAACACTAATAAATCCCATTACTTGATTAAGACCAGTGATCAAATTGAGTCAATTTCACCATATTTGACCATTAAAGTCGAGATTTTCCCCTTCCTTTGAACGAATTTTTCGAATTGGGTTTAAAGCTTTTATTTCGTTATATACTTCAATAATTACTCCTCATTAGTTAGACCCATGAAAATTTGAAGCAAAACTAATTATAGTCAATAACGTCGACATTTGGACGTATTTGAGTTTGAATTTTTTTTTTGATCTTTTGAAGATGACGTCAAGGACTCATAATTTTTCTTTTATGCTGGGCAAATATGTCTTTTCGCAGTGATTATGTCCTTTATCTCTAAATAAAATTTAATTTCGGTCCCTCTCTCTCAATAAACTACACAAAGTGAGACTATCAATGGAGCCAGACATCTAATTACCCCTAAACTATATTGGTAAAATAAACGCTTGAAGGGTTGGGTATCAGTGTGCATTTATTACATGTTTCATTTTACTTGTTCAACATATGAACGACAGACTACAATAACACTGATCTTTACCAATCCGAGCACCTTAAACGTTGCATGTTTGGCGAATTTGGTTATATGTTAAACACAACTGGTCGCAGATTTTTATAACCGCCTGAAAACAAAATCTATTTTTAATAAAAAAACTAGGAATGGCAATTATTAACCGGACGAATGGCCATAAAAAAACTAGTATTTGCCTTTGATGATATTTGTGTGTTCTCATTTGCTGTCAGAGCGATGTATTTTGGCTTTGTTAAATTTGCATGTTCTCATTTCTTGTCATAGCAAAGTCTGCTTCTTTAGCCCTTATATTCGATCAACTTTAAATAAACACGACTTAATTAATGCTAGAAAGCTTAAAAAGCCCGTGTGGTCGCGTGGTCAATTCTACACCGTAGTAAGCAAGCCACATTTGACATGACTGAAAAAGATGTGTGGACACCAGATCATTTTGTAATTTGAAGAAATATCAATCAATAGTCTCGAGTTGTACAATCAAGAGAAATAATTTAGTTATGATTAATAAATAAATCAAAAGCTATATTAGATAAAGAGAGAACTACGACTCACAACTCACATGCCTCGATGGGTAGATAGATGCTTATCAAAATATTCCAGAATGCCAGAACACATTATATATATCTATAGGAGGAATTTATGGTGGTCGCCTTATGTGAGCACCTTATTTGGGCACCTATTGATGTTGCGTCGATTCGTACCATTTCAACATTCCGCATCGACATCTAAAGTATGTCGTATTAATTAACACCTTCTAGGTTGCATTAATCGACATTTTGGATGTTGATGTGGCATATATATATATATAGTGAAAGATATATATAAGAGTAAATTCTGTTTCAGGCCCTTTTAAGCTATTTTCATTTGAATTCAGGCCACATTGCTTTAAATTTAAGTTTAAAGGACCTATCTCAAGTTTGGCTTAGAGTTAAGGATCCATTTGTGCAGAAAAGACTCATTTGCCCTCAAGTGTTGCGAAAAATTACATATCCATGCCATCATCCTCACTTCCGAGTTAGAGTAGATCGACGATTCTTACAACACCAAAAACGCCCTAAAATCTCAAAAGTATTCGACGTTGTTGAGCGAAATAGGTAAAATCGAGCTCAATTTCTCATGGGTCATCGTAACCAACGAATAATTTCGATGTTATGTTGTAATAATGCTTCAAACTCAATTCGAAAATTTTGCTACAAACACAAGTGAAATCTTGACTTTTGTGCTTGAATAATGTGGATTCACACACCAATTCGAATGTGGGTTTGAGTAATCGACACGAAATACAACAAATTTTGCCGCGACCTATGATCCAAACATTTCACTTTTAGTAATAAATCACTTTATCTGGGTACTATTTTCTGCTCAACCAATACCAGATTCTTAACATTGAGGAATAAATGTTGCCTTAGTAATAACAAATAATTTCAGTAACACGTCACTTCATCTAGGTACCACTTTCTACTATTTTGGAAACCCTACCCGAAAAAACAATAACAGATTCCTAACATTAAGGAATAAATGTTGCCTCATTTATAACAAATAATGAGAAGACAATAACGGTTTGTTTTCCTATAATAACTACATGCAAGTAGTACGGACTAGGGCGTCAATGGGAAGATCAAAAATTCGTACGACACCCAAAACTCTCTAAAATCGCATAAATCTTCAAAGTTAGTAATCGAAAAAGGTAAAACCGATCTCAATTTCTCATGGGTCCTCATAAACAAGGACAATTTTTGATGTTAAGTTGGAAATAATGCTTCAAACACAATTCGAAATTTTGGTAAAAAACGAGTGGAATCTCGACTTTTATGCTCGAATAATGAGTATTCACACCAATTCGAATGTGGGACTTAGTAATCGACATGAAATTACAACGATTTTTGCTGCGAACTAAGATCGAAACGCTTTCAATTTCAGTAACACATCACTTTATCTGGGTACCATTTTCTGCAAGTACCAAAGATCTACCTTCAAAAATAGTAACTGATTACTAATAAACAGTAAGAAGTCTTGCCTCATGTATCACAAATAATAAAAAAAAATAACACTTTGTTTCCTATAATAACTAGATGCAACTGGTACGGACTAATGTGTCAAGAGGAAGATCAAAATTCGTATGCTACCCAAAACTCCCCGAAATTGAAGAAGTAATCGAAAAAGGTAAAATCGATCTGAATTTTTCATGGGTCCTCATAAACAAGGAAAATTTTCGATGTTATGTTGGAATAATGCTTCAAACCCTATTCAAAAATTTGGTAAATAAACTAGTGAAATCTCGACTTTTATGTTCGAATGATGTGGATTCACACCAATTCGGGTGTGGGTCTTAGAAATCGAAAACAATTATCGATGCTAGTCACGGAATAACAACTAATTTTGATGCGATCTAAGATCGAGACATTTTCAATTTCTGTAACACATCATTCTAGTTTATTGGCAACCTAAGATCGAATGTTGAAGTGATTAGTTTCATTATCTATCTTAATAATGAACGAAAATTTTTGATGTTAATCGAATAATACAAAAATTAGCTTTCCTCCAAATTAAAAATTTCTGAACTGAATAACACTTCTTGTAACATTTATAACACATGTACCTGCAAAGAAAACACTTTATTAAGAATATTCTAGAAAGTTCTGGACTGTCAGAGAAGCTAACAGAAACGTCAGAAAATTATAACATGATTTTTTTAGAATAGTACCACATTACCTGCAAATAATACCACATGTCTAATATAAAGAAACAATATCGACCGAATCTTGTTGGCTTTGAGCGGTAAATATTTAATTTCGGGCCAGCGGTAGTTGTATTTGGACCAGCAACAATTTATCGGGATATTAATTAAAGTCGAAATGACACAGAAAGAACACTGAGATTTTTACGTGGTTCAGCCAATTCCGCCTACATCTACGGAGAGACAATAGTTTTACTATATTTGAGAATATTACACTGTACAAAATAACGCTCGTGTTTCAACCCAAAACCCGAGACCCCTTACCCAGCCGGGTAATGTTTTTGTACTCACTCTCAACTACCCAGTAAAACTACACCCGCTCTTACCCTTATCCGCCCGGACAAGATTTTTTTTTCTTTTCCCTCTCATTTTCTCTCTCTCTCTCACTCGCTCTCTTTCTCTCAATTTGGGGTGAGATTTACACCATCGCTAATAGCCTATATATAGGCATATCATGTAGCAAGAGTCCAAAAGAAATTTCCTCATTGCATTCGTCATACGAATAGCTCTCCTATTTTACTTCTTCCTATATGTTGAAAAGTCAACAATTCTCCCCCTTTTCAACATCTGCGTCTTCTTTAGAGATCACTCCAGCAACCCGAGAATAAGAGTAACCCGTTCGTAAATACCACGAACGTTCATTGGCCTTCCTTGTAGCACCTACACATAATTCGATCAAGAATTTCGATCCTACCCACTTGATTCATTCAACGGCCAATCTTATGTGCAGCTATGTTGAACCAACTCGACCCGTCGATTCCCGAAGAGGGACTTCGATGCAACTCCTTCTCCAGCAGGATTTTCCTTCTCACCATCGTCTGCTTTTATACCACGCTAGCGATTTTCGTGAACCCATCGAAGTCTGAGTATTATATATCATACTCACATCCAGACGATACAAACCTTTGCACTCTTCTCCCTCTGGTAGGACCATTTCCGCCAATGTGTGATTTTCCAGACTCCCCCTGCTATGAAACCCCATAGCCCTGGATTCTGACCGGCTCGAGAATATTAAATTCTACGCAACTTTGGGACAACGCCACACCACCCAAAATGCGTACTGCTCCATCAACCATTTTGATCTTCCCCGTTCCAATACACCGAACAACACAACGATATCCATCGGCCCATGGAGATCGAAAAATTGTTCGCGTTTCCCTGAACGTATCAAAATATACTCTTGGAGCAAACCCGAATTTAATATCCTTCTTCCTGAGAACGAGCGCCATCATTAGAGACTGTGAGAACGTCTCTAAGATAAACTGTGTGCTACCTCCGTTGTGGAATTTTCCTAGCCGCTTGTCCTTCTTCCTCCAAGTCGGACAATTTCTCCTGATGTGTCATGGCTCACCACACATGCAACATCACATGCCCTTCCCGCCACCTGGATTTGGACCTGCTACCGTCTCCAAATCCCCTGGCGTATCACCTTCCTCTATGATTCACTATGAAAAATAGCCAATGTCCGGCTATCACCATAATTTGACATTCTTCTCTTTTCATGCTCCAAAAGAGTGACTCCACCATCCACCGTCTGCACCGTCTCGTACCAGATAGTTGTGATCAAATTATCATCCGAATTAGGAAGCGAGGTAAGAAGTAAAAGGGCCTTACTTCTTCCTCTCCGACACATCTTGACCCCAAACTATCGTCATTTACTCCGACTTTTCCTCGTCTCCCACAAAGCTTATATCCCCAGCCTTGACAAACGAGCACATCCTTCACTCTTCTCTGCCGCAGAGTGAAAACCTCCCGCATCAGCACAATGTCGCACTTTGCTGTCATCCGTTGCTATTATCTTTGCAGAGATTTAACAGCTCGGCCCAAATAGTACTCATCAGATATTTCCCAGGAAAAGCGAACGACCTGCCTCACAGTAACTATTGCCATAACTCGCCAAAACTGCACCGCCGCACAAGCTCCGCCCATACCGAGCATCCCATCAACGATAACCATCTTGTACCATTATTTCTAGCACAAGGCATTACCTCGTTGAACCTCGCTCTGACACTGGCTCCCCCGAACGACATTCCCTTCTGATATCTTTTCTGATGTGGAAGATCAGACACAGCTGCAACCACAGAGCATACTTAGAATATCAGTAGGGTAAGGCTCTGATACCACTTGTTGGGGTTGAGCGGTAAATATTTAATTTCGGGCCAGCGGTAGTTGTATTTGGACCAGCGACAATTTATCGGGATATTAATTAAAGTCGAAATGACACAGAAAGAACACCGAGATTTTTACGTGGTTCGGCCCGCCTACATCCATGGAGAGATAATAGTTTTACTATGTTTGAGAATATTACACTGTACAAAATAACGCTCGTGTTTCAACCCAAAACCCGAGACCCCTTACCCAGCCGGGTAATGTTTTGTACCCACTCTCAACTACCCAGTAAAACTACACCCGCTCTTACCCTTATCCGCCCGGACAAGATTTTTTTTTCTTTTCCCTCTCATTTTATCTCTCTCTCACTCGCTCTCTTTCTCTCAATTTGGGGTGAGATTTACACCATCGCTAATAGCCTATATATAGGCATATCATGTAGCAAGAGTCCAAAAGAAATTTCCTCATTGCATTCGTCATACGAATCTATGACACATTGTTTGGTATAGATACCACATAATACGCTTTTCAGTATAACATCATTAATTAGACTAAATTTGTTTGTAAATTCACTTTTTGCCAAATGTATAATATTGATGTTCATGTACGTATGTGATTTCACTAAATTAACAAACCAAATTCCCTTAAAAGACATGTTATGCGAATGTTGATATCAATATGTTAAAGTTGTGATCAAAAGTCATGTAAGCATATAGCTCTTCTTTCACAAAATATACTAGTATCTCTTTTGATGAGACATAACGTATATGAATTCCATCACAAACATCTTCAAATTTCAACATTAAAGTCCAAACAACATTTAATAGACCATAAACTCAAAATTCGAGACCCCGAACCGTAAACAAACAAAATAATGGATTTGTGAGCGAAATTAATGATATTTGTATCAATATCTACAATAGTGTTAAAATTTGGGTTTGTACTGTTCTTTTATATCGGACATTCGGAATTATTGGCAAGTAATGTGGTAACATTCCTTGAGAATATAGAACATTCCAGAATATTCTTAATGAAATATTTTC
>JAPQWV010003474.1:0-41000 GCA_027422505.1 Craterostigma plantagineum
AACCTAAATTATTATTCAATAATAATCATTAGCTGTATATATATCTTCTGCATGTTCGCTCCAGAACTTCTGCTTAAGATAGGAGATATATACATATACTACTATATAGAAGCCGTGCGGCGATAAGTGCCCATAATTTCTAATGTAGTTGGCAAATCATAGACTAAAATTTTATCTTTGAAGCACCTAAAATAACAAAAATCATCAAACAGAACAAGTCAAAACCTCACAAGGTAGTTCCCATGGGTTAACCTAGATGGGCAAGAGGTGGAATTCTAACCCATTGGTCATGGGTTCAAATTCCATGACGAATGTGGTAGGTGCATTTGGACAGCTCATATCCAAAAATTAAAAGCTCACAAAGTACGCAATGCAAAATCTAGTTTATTTCTTCTCATTTAAACTATGCATTGCATTGATATCCTTGAAAGTTTTAGTAAGTGATTACGGCATGTAAACCGCTTTTACAAAGCGAACACATGGACATTATATTGGAAGTCATGGAAACGTTTCATATTTTTGCTGGAAAGGTTAAAAGGCACGTGCGGTTGTACTTGTATTTAGGCTTGTCAATGGGGCGGGGGATCCCCGTCCCCGTGGGGATCCGTCCCGAACGGGGCGGGGAATCCCCGAATTTTAATCCCCGCGGGGCGAGGACGGGGCGGGGACAGGGATCATAGTCCCCGCCCCGCTGGGATCCCCGTCCCGTTCCCCGCCATTAATATTATTTAAATAAAATTTTATAGCTTAAGTTAATAACTAAATAATATTTTTAGACATAGTTTATATTATATAGTTTAAAAAAATATTTGTTTTACACATTTTTTAATATTATAATATAAATAACATTTAATATATAATATAAATAATAATTTAATTTATATTATAATGAAAACATATTCTTTTTAAAAAAAAAAATCGTGGGGACGGGGAATCCCGCGGGGGCGGGGACCCGGCGGGGATGGGGACGATTTTTTCCCCGTTTAGTTCGCGGGGACGGGAATGGGGATTCCCCGTCGACATGGGGACGGGGATGGGGCCGCCCCCGCCCCGCCCCGTTGACATCCCTACACCGCCATAGTAGCTGCCTACTTGCCTGGTTCTTTCACCAAACCAGAACATATGGGCTGAACAACCATAATATAAACCAGAAGTTGAATCTTGCCTAATCAGCGCCTCTAGGTCCTACGACCATTGTATAAACCAGATAGAGGCGTATGAACTTTTGCAAAAGATAAAAGGGAGACAATATTCAACACACATATATGGAAGATTCTCCACGGAACCAAAGACCAGCATCCATCTTCGACAACAAGTTGGGGTGATACAAGCCAAAGCATTTGTCATCTAAAAATTCAAAAATTACTATTTATAAGAATCCGTATTCATCATGGCAACATTCTATTTCATAGCTGAATTAGCATATTGGTCGCGTCGTAAACGGCCAAAAATAAAATTTATAACCTTACTAATGTGTATAGCGAAAGTAAGGATCGTCTCCACAGGGAAGATGGTTGATTTACCTCTATATCAAAATTCGACTGAACTATAATAATAATAATAATAATAATAATAATAATAATAATAATAATAATAATAATAATAATAATAAAGGGGGGGTTTTAGTTTTTCAAACGGAAATCAAAACTAAAGCAATCATAAACGAAAATATATTTTTGAAAATAGAATAATATAGAAATGAAATTAAACTAAGAACAAACGAGGAAATTATAGAAACTAACGACTATAAAATAATAGTTGAAATAATTGTTCTCCACCTTGATTAATATATCGATCATAGATTCCTAAATAACGTGTACACATAAGCATAATCGGTTATAGTTGTCGACGAACGCCTAACAACCAATCTCTTCTTAATTTTTCGATAATTAAGAGACACTCTCTAATTAATTCCCTAATCGAAAAATAACCTCCGGGACGCCCTGCAAGGTTTAAGATTCCGACAACATTAAAAATGAAAGAGACCCGATTATTGACTAACTCGCTCGGACGACGCTCTCGCAGGAAACGACGTTGGTCCATTAAAATCAAATCGCTTAAACTACAATATAACTTACACTTACCTAAGGTAGAGAAGTTGAATATTGTTCGCTACTTATTAAAACAGACAAACAATTACGGTTTTGTTGTTCTAATTAGCGATGGACTCACCTAGAGTAATTAAACATTTGCAACTATTTAATCAAACTAAGTTCATCAACTAAAATAAATTCAAGTTCAAACGAATACCCACGCGTTCACGAATACGCGCACAATAATCTCACAATATTATAAATCAAGGTTTCGAATAATTCTCAACTATAATAAACTTAACATACCAAAAACATATAGCAACATAATAATATATAGATAGGAATCGACTTAGCTTACAACAGTACGAACGTAAACGAACCGCAGCAGCGTTGCTCCGTGCATGTTCCTCGCCTCAGCTTCAGCCTTACGCTTCATTGGGTATTTTCGTCGAACAGCTGGCGAGCGACTAGCTTCAACCTTTCCTTGCCTCCGTTTTAGTCCGTGAATTACTCCGCCGTGATATAATTTCAGCCCAAACACAACAAGTAACTCAACCCAAAGGAAAATATTCTCTGCTTGCTTAAGATTCGTACAACTCACCGTCGTTGCCCCGTGTTGCCTCGTCTATCCGCTTCGCTGCCCCCGAGCTCTCTTGTGCAGAAAGAAATCTGCTTTTATTTTCTTCGTCCCAGCTCGGAGGCAGCAACCTGCTTTGTAAAAGCCTTTGCTTGCGGAACGAACTGCGCTCGTAAGCTTCGCCTTTTGTGGGTATTACAACGTGATGGTGAAAAAAAAATGAGGTGTTCGACTTCCCTCTCTGTTTCCTCCTTTTATAGATGGTGGTTGTGAAGTGTTTTCCTTTTCTAACGCAGAGACGTATCGACGGCTTAAGCACGCGTATGAGGTTTAAATCTTCAGCAGTCAAAAGATAAGCTTGTCGGTTTGTATTTCTTTTCTTCCTCGAGCCTTGAGCGTTTTGATGTGAGAATGCAAACTGCGTTGATTGGATGATCGTTGCTCTTGCTTTCAACTCTTGCCTTTTCTCGTGGTTGCTTCTTATCCCTTCTTGTCTTGTTCCATATGCTCCAATTATTACTTTGACTTGTAGAGAAATTAGTAATGGCGTCTTTTAAGTAATAGCCACTTGATGAGCAAGTTGGTGTGATATGGTTGGTTGTTGTGTGATACGAACGAGATGTCATATACATTTTTTTCTTCAACCTCATCTTGATTGGTCAAACAAATATCACTTGTAGTAGATGATCTATGCTCTCTTCATTTATCCGCATCTTCATTTTTTAAGTCATTATCGCTCTGTAAATGTAAGACATGTAATATAACCGTAAGCGTAGAATATCCATGTATAATTGTATAAAATATCGACCAACAACTCACTTTTACGGGGTATAAAATAACATAAATTCATAACTTATCAACCATTATCACATATGTATTCCACACGAACACGAGTAGTTCTAGATTCATCAGTATTAATAATATGAATGCAGCACTGTTACATCTCAGAAGGAGGGGAACAGTAACACAAACACCCGCAGCAGCATCGCGATAGACCTGGTCGTCATTATCAGTTTCATCTTTGAGTTAAATCTATGAGCATCAGCCTACTATAGATGTTTAAAATTGCATGAGCAATAATATCATACTAATCAATTGAGGTAAGGGCTGCTTAGATGGAAAAAGAAAAACTGCCTCATCCGCTTCAACTGCAAATGTCTGTCTATCTATGGGGGCATTTTCAGATTCCTTATAGACTTCGATCGAGCCCCCGAAACTCGGAACACAACAATTGGCTTGATTTTTAGATCTATTCGCCAAAAGGAATACTATAAAACAAAAGCCTGCAAAATGTTCGAAGCTCAATTGCGACAAACAAATGGAACAAACGTAACATAATAGACATCAATTGACAAGACAAAAATGTTTCATAAACAGATGAGTACGTTGAAAGCTTCCTTAGGCCAAAGTCGTCATATGAGCAATGGCCTCCTCCACCGACCTTGCCTCGATTATGGAATCATTGCGGTTTTCGTATTAGCAAAGCTTAGAATCCTCTCGAACCTTCAATATCGGCAGTCCTACTCATCTTCTTCTTCTCCGCCTCTTCACGACGCTGCATCGCCGCCTGCTCCTCTTCCTTCCTTCGTCGGAGCTCGGCCTATGTAACCTTCGCCGTAGGATGAATACCATGTCGGCTTTCTTATCCGTTTTTTCCAGGTTTTTCTCGTGTTCCCTCTTTTCTTGCTCGGCCAATCGGCGACTTTATGCTTCCTTCGTGGATAAATCGGCTCGCTTCTCAGCTTCTTTGCAGCCTTCCATAAGCTTCGCGCCAGTACTGCTCTTCCATCAGCAGCGATAAGTGCCCGTGCTTTCGCTGGCACAGCCGGGATGCGTTGGCGTGTGGGAAGAATTTGTTGTTAGTGAGGGATTTGCTAGAGATGCGTGCGTTTATTTTACGCTGCCAAGATAAATGATAAATCGATAATATCGTGATAAATAGGTAACGTAACGACAAGTAGGCTAGAAATAAGCAATATATAGATTACGACCACTAGGAGGGGTGTTTGTTCGGTACAAACGGAACCGAACCGAAATTTGGTTAACCGAAATTTGGTTTCCCGATTTCCGAAACTGAATATCGAATCGAATTAACCAAATTTTCAATAAAAAAATAATTTTTAATAATATTTAAATTGATATATATAATTTAATATAATTTTTTTTGGTTTTATAAAAAAAAAGTTATACTAAATTATATATATTAATTTAAATTTTACCGAAATTCATTTTTAATATATAATTTAATATTAATTATAGTTATGTTTTTATTATTATTAATATATAATAAAATTTAATTTTAAAATTTCGGTAATTCGGTATACCGAATTAACCGAAATCCAAAACCTATACCAACAATGGATATAATAATACGTATATGAATCTTACAAAACGTCACACATATATAATGTGCCCACAATAAAATGATTTTATTTTCTGATATATTTTTTAAATAGTGAGAAACTTCTAAAAGAGACAATTGGTCCCTCCGGACCCTAGGAATCTCTCATTTTTAAATATTTGTTTATCACTAAAATTTCGCCGTATATTGAATTTATACAATTGAACTTTAAAGACGTCTTCAATATTGAAGTTGACTTCATGATATGACGCAAGCATCTCACGACAATTACATAGTTGTCAATTACCTAAATAATATCAACTAATAACCTGTCAAGCCACTTAATCAATCTAGTACTTGACCAATATAATAAAGAAATAGAAACACTACATATATAATATTAATTTTTTATAGTAAATTACAACCTCCGTCCCACTAATTTATCACATTTTACCATTTCGAGCGTCACATTTTATCACATTTCCTTATTTAGCAAAAACACTATCATAAATAATCAATATAATAATATTAAATATTCTTAAAAGACGTGTCAAAATATACACTTTATTACCTTTTCATTGTCATATATCATTATAATAATATCACCTTAATTTACGTGCCCGACAACTTATGATAAAGTTACCGGGACGGAGGGAATACTATTATTTGCGGTTTGTTTATGTGGAAGATTGAGTAAGCTGCACTCAACGTGACCGTGGAAATTGCATACAACGCCAAACGGAGTTATTACAAGAATGGGACAATTAAAATATCAATCAAGCAATTAAATTATGATTAAATAGTAGCAAAAAAGTCAAGAATATTCAGTAGACATAATAAACCGTCCATTATCTGACAATCCATGTTTCACCCGTTTCTAACATATTTAGAAAATTAGCTCGACAGAGCAGTGTAATCAAATATTTTGATTTAATGATTTTTCAATATCCAACTTCATTATCGCTTCCTTCGACCCTCTCATATCCGTCGCTGATCGAGCGGATCGAGTAATAAAATAAAACGAACACTAACGAAATATCCTACGCTCAACAGGCAAGTGTACCTATCGAAATAGCATAGACGTAGCAAATTCGAGTATCGAATCCCAAAAGAACTATGTACCTTAGAAAAACGTTTGCTTAAATATCCTAGTACGAGCGTTTGATTGTTGAACGGTAAATGACGATACTTTAGAAAATACAACTTAATAAAGTAGCACTGAGAAGAAAACCCTTATGTAAACAGACGTATTTGAGACTTCGAATCCCCCTAACTCGACCAACACATATATCAAGTACACGTCAGCAACACTATCATTAGACCGTGAAGATTCCTACAACATGCGTACGAATTCATACGACTGACGAAACTGCGCCTTACCATATAATGATCGTAAACAACTAATCAACGAATTAAGTAGCTGGGCAAACTTCCCTAACAACTTAACCGAAGATCGCATTAAAACACGATGAATCCACTATTAGATTTGATTCTAATCCGGCAGGGTAGTTCAACCTATCTCTAGCGATGAGTTAATTCCGCTCGTTTACGAGTGGTTTAATCGTTCGCCCCTCTCTCGAGCGTAGCGTACGATTTCCCGGACTACGTTAACGTAAACAAATAGACATGATCAAGCTAACTAGATGATTTTAATCACATAGACATAATCAAAATCATATGCTTCATAAACGAGTCGTAACAATAGTAATACATCAAATACACGTAAACATACGATCGATCGCGCTAGGGTTCACCTCATCTCAAATACAATAGATTTAGCTACTCATCGTGATCACAATAAAGCACGTAACTAACATCGAATACATCATAAATACTTCCCTGAATTCGACTTCGAAGTTAGTCTTGTTCTTCACTGAGTAATTCTATCGAACACGTGGTGAGCAACTAATGTTGTGTTCTTGGGGCTTTGAAAGTAAACCTGTTTATGTATGTATGTATATGAGCTTAATGAGTATCTTTCACGTACCTCCCTCCTTTTCTCCCATTAAATTGGTCTTTATGTAGAGGTTCAAAATCATGGAAATCATCTCCTTTTGCTCTTTTTTTTTTTCTCAACGTGAGTTCCAAGGGAAGAAACTTGAAGATCTCAAGTCTCCCACTCATCCTTTGCAGCCCCAAAAACAAGGTTCCTTGTTTCTTGCCTATATCTTGTTTCAAGAAAAGGTGTTCCATCCTTTTTCCTTAATTTCATGCACTCATGCCTCGTATATGTCGTGTGTGTGATATTTCCTTTGACAAATGAGGCATATCCTTGACTTTAACATGGTAAAAGGGACGTTCACGGCCTCGGTTGCATCACTTCACGGCCGTGACGACATAAAGCCTGAAGAAAATAACGTTCTCTGCCTGTGTTCACGGCTTGGAGGCTTAATGTTCACGGCCGTGACGAGTTCGGGCTTAAAAATCGACTTCTGCCCGCATTCACGGCCTCTAACACCACCTTTCACGGCCATGAAAGAACCCTTCACGGCCTGGTTGGTCAGCGTTCACGGCCGTGACACGATCGGCCTAAAAAATGGGTCTGTGGTGCTGTTCACGGCCTTGTGCAAGGCCTTCACGGCCGTGATGCCGTTTCCTGCAAAATAGCAGCACATTCAAAAATTTCATATCTCCCAATCTAGACCTCGGATTGAAAATCCCTTCAGTCAGATCAAGACTAACGAGTCCTCTATCTATGGTTAAAATTTTAGGTCCATCGGATATCGTTTACCCCGTGATCATTGAGAAATACTAAACTGTCGCAAAACTGTTGTAAAAACGTTTCTTTTTGTTGTGAAACCATATTATAGCACAAAAATAATCAAAACGGCTTTACTTATCATGCAAACGACTTAAATATAACAAATATAAACGTAAGAAATTACGTTTATCAGTCGCCACCTAGAAATTAATTTCATTAGTCTATTCAAATCTTAATTTTTTTTAAATAGAATGAAAACAGTTCTTAAGCCCATTAAGAAAGACTGTTTAGAGTATTCTGAAAGTTCCATTTTAGTAGTTAACATTGGGCATTTCCTTTCCATGTGAGCGTTTTTTTTTTTTATCTTGTCAAGCCCCACCCCACCGCATAGAATTGTCTAAGAAGCTATAACTATTTATCTTTCTCAATAATGCAATGAAGCCAACTGGGAGAAATTTCACTTCATCTCGCTTCCTTCAAATTCAGAATGAAGATCAATGAGTCTTCTATCTTCAGTTAAAATTTCAGGTCAATCGAACAACGTTCACCATCGATCTGTGAGAAATTCGAACGTGCCGCTGACAAAAACTGTTGCTGAAATGTGTTTCTTTTTTGCTTCTGCTGTAGCCCTCTGATCGAACGCTGTTGTTGTTCTCTTTTAGTTGTGCACTCTAATGTGGGTTAGGAAATGAGCTGAGATAATTACTCATTGCTGGGCTTTTGGAGCTTTGTTTTGGTATCATAGCTCGTTGTGGTTGTGTTGAGGTGTAAGTCGCTGTATTCGATTTGGTGGTTAGTGGATTTTGGATTGTTTGGTCCCGTGGTTTTTACCCCGTTGATTTGAAAGAGATTTTCCATGTTAGATCGCTGTGTTTGCTATTCCGTTGCATTTCTACGTAAGATGCATTATTGCTATTTAATATTCTGTTTGTGCCGTCCAATATCAGAGTGGTATTCTATCTGAAAACCTTTTTCCAAAAAACTTCGTATCTCCTCCTTCCTCCATTAATGGAGGCTGGGGGAGGGGAGCTCATCTTTTCCATTCCTCATTTTTATTTATTGTCTTTCTTCTCTTATTCGGTTTCATAAATCTCCTCTACATGAGAGTGTTGTCTCCCGTTTCTGGGAATTTTGTACCCTTTATGGGTCTTCTTTCCTCTTTCATGGGATGTCATTTCTCCTTTCATGGGGTATTTTTCTCATCTCGTAGGAGCTTCTCATCTGACTTAAGACTTGTACCTCTTAAGTCAGATGAGAAGCCCGCCAACTGGCGGGGCGGGCGCGGGTCGGCCCGTTACCCGCCAAAGCCCGCCAACTGGCGGGGCGGGCACGGGTAAGCCCGCCTTCTGGCGGGCCTGAGAAAGGGAGGCCCGCCCCGCCCCTTGGGCGGGCAGCGGGCCTGGCGGGCTTAGCCCGCCAGAAATTAAAAAAAAAATAAAGAGAAAAAAATTAAAGAAAAAGAGGAAAAAAATAAAAAAAGAAGATTTTTATTTGGAAAGTACTTGTAATTTAATCCTAACTATTTAATAATAATTTATTTATTTTATTAAACTCAACTAAAGTTAATTTCAATTAGAATTTTAATTACAAAATATAAAAAATCTATATAAGTTATTTATAGATATATTAAATAATATAAAAAAATTAAATTTTTTTATTATGGCGGGCCTGCCCGCGGCCCGCCTTCTGGCGGGCCTAAAATTTTGCAGCCCGCCCCGCCACTTTGGCGGGGCGGGGCGGGCCGGCCCGCGGGCTTTGGACTTTTTTGACAGCTCTAGGTACAAGCCCAAACAAGAAACACTACTCTTTGTTCGAGGAAAAAATGCGTAGCTCTTATAGATATGAATTTGTTAGCCATCTTGCTATGGAGTTGTAGGTTCATTTTCGAAAATTGATTTGCGAGTAGTTCATTTTTTGTTTTTATTCGTCTGTGGTTAGATGTTCTTTCGACTATGATGTTTGTATACGATCGATGTAAACCAGAGAGACATTTTGGATTGTTTAACCCTTGTACCTATTTTTGTTAATGATACAACAAGTTATCGCCTGTGAACGAGGTGAGGCGGCCGTCAATCGCCTCTACGTGCTCAGAGGCGTCGTCCTTTCACGAGGCGCATCTGAGGCGGCGCCTCAGCGTGAGTTTTTGAGCTGCCTAGGCGATGAGGCGGCCGCCTTGGTGAAGTTAGTTGGGTACAGTCGATTACAGTGTAGCTGAAGAAGATGAAGTCGATTACAGTGTAGCTGAAGAAGATGAAAAACCCTAACTTAGGCTCAAGTGAGCTTTTATTTGGGCCTGTCTAATTAATTTTAAATACTTCAAACATATTAAAATCTTAACAAGACCCAAACAAGTTCATTTATTATATTTTAATTTTTATATGCAACTTTAACATTCAAATAATTTATTTATTTATACAATTGATTAAATCTTACTAACTTTTTAAAGGAAATCATGGGGCATTGACATTTTTGGTCCCTAATGTTTAAGCTATGGGCGTCCGTGATCCCCGATGTTTCCGAGTTACATTTTCAGTCCCTCGTGTTACATTTTTTAGTCGCTTTTAGTACCTCCGTCAAGTCCAACGTTAGTTTAAAAAAAAAAGAACACGTGTCATGTTTTTATTCGTCATAAAACTTGACGAAAAAGAATTAACAAAATGTCTGACATTCCCCCTCTTTCTCTATCCTCTCTCTCTCTCTCTCCTGGGCGGCGACGGAAGACAGTCGACGGGCGACGTGGAGCGCCGAGCGACGACTCCGGCGATGGAGTCGGCTGCAACCTCAGATCTGGCGAGGATGACCTCAGATCTGGCGGTGCGACCTCAGATATGGCGGGGTCGGCGATGGCTTCGAGGGGTGTCGACTGCGAGTGGTGGCGGGCGACCTCAGATCTGGCGGTGGTGGTCGATTCTGAGAGCAGGAGGCGGTGGCTGGTGGTAGAGCGACGGTGGCGGATCTGGTGGTGGAGCGACGGCTGCGACCTCAGATATGGCGAGGTGGGTTTGCTCGGCATCGGGCGGTGGCTGGTGGTGGAGCGACGGTGGCGGATCTGGTGGTGGACGACGGTGGCGGATCTGGTGGTGGAGCGACGGCTGGGTTTGCTCAGATCTGGTGGTGGTGGAGCGACGGCTGCGACCTCAGATATGGCGAGGTGGGTTTGCTCGGCATCGGGCGGTGACGGATTCCGACAGCGGTGGCACGATGAGGTCGGCGGTGGTGGAGAACACGACGAGGTGGGTTCTCCTCAGCGCCTCGCCCAGATTCCGCCACCCCAGACGAAGGGAACCATAAAATTGTGCTTGTTGTTGTGGTTGTCGCCGGCGAGGGTCACGGTGTGTCTGGGTTTGATCGGCATCCGATGGCGACGAAGAATTCCGGCTAACGGCGGCGTGCGACTGCTGGGAGTTGTGAGGCGAACCCTAAAATTGTTCTTTTCTTAATTTTTTGTTTTTTTTGTTTTTTTTCTGGAAACTTTATTTTTTATATACTTTATAAATTTGAGGTGGAATGTAAGCATGACACGTGTTTTTTCTGTTAAAATTAACGTTCAACTTAATGGAGGACCTAAAAGCGAGTAAAACATGTAACATGAGGGACTAAAAATGTAACTCGTGAACGTGGGGACTACGGACGCCCACGGGTTAAACATAAGGGACCAACAATGTCAGTCGCCCGGAAATCATCGACATTAAAATTTTTTCATGAGAAAGCATCAACAATATTCTATATATGTTATTTATAAGCTCTATCCATGTATTTGATAAGAGCATATTATGTATAATATTTATATGATTGAAATCGTCTCACTTTCAGAAGGCGACCGCCTTATTTACGCCTCGCCTTTGAGGCAAGGCGGTGCCTTTCGCCTTTGCGCCTCTCGCCTTTAGTAACTATGCCTTGGTTATATGGAGAAGGACGAAATTCGCAGGCAGGATTCCTTTGAGGCATTCGAAGAAATCTGCTCAATTGCTGAGAAGAAGCAGGTATAGGGTAAAGTTAGATTTACTCATCGGACGTTATGATATGCTTCTGTTTTGTCACAATGACTATATGTGCTTACGGTTGTTGCCATTTATCAAATTCAGTATGAGTCTTGCAAATTGTTACAGTTGTTCCCATTTCATCTCGTTTATGATTTTCTTTTGGCCTTGTTTCTCTGTCACATTATAGATGAGATGACTGCTAAATTTATTTACAACATGCTTTTTTCTAAGTGGATTTCATTCTTCTTGGTGGTGATCTTTTTCATGAGAACAAACCTTCAAGGTCAACTTAGTCAAGGGCATTGAAATCCTACGGCGGCACTGTCTCGGTGATCGACCAGTACAGTTCGAAGTAGTCAGCGATCAGACAGTGAACTTTGCTAACTCGTAACCTCCTCTACATTTGACATCATATTAATTGGATCTGTAGCTTCTTTTCACTAAATAATTTGTTAACGATTTTAATACATGCATTAGCAAACTCGTGTAGTAATAAATACCTGTCTCTTGTACTGCCAGATTACATCATGAAACACTGGAGTTATATCCTCGGATTCATTGATAAAGCATTACGTATCTCTGTCTTTTTTACTCAGCTTTGGCCACGTAAATTATGAAGATCCTCATTTCAATGTTGGATTGCCAGTTTTCAGCATTCATGGAAATCATGATGATCCTGCTGGAGTGGTATGGATGTTATGGTATATATGTATTTATATGGTGTTGTGATATAACGATCAATTAGCCACCTCCTGATAAGCTCTTCTGCTCTTTATGTGTCAGAAGTGTTCTTTAAGTTAGTCTTTTTTTTGGTAACCGGGGAAAGCCGCCGGGTGAAACCCCGGGGTTGACCCACTACCTGCTAAACAGCAGCAGGATATATAGTATGTTATATATATGTATTTGCACAAACACCTATTCTCAGTCTTGAGTCCTGACTTCTGACTCCTGGGTTTTATAAAATTCCAAAGTCGTAGCCATATATATTAGTTTCTTAGTCATTGTTCATATAGCGCAATGATACTAGTGCATCAAGACCTGTAATATTGTCCAGATGAGGTTGATTCTGACTAGAATATTCATTGACACACTTTTACAGTTTCAGTGGTAGCCTCTTTGTGCGTCTTTTTTTTTTTTTTTTTTTTTTTTTTTTTTTTTTTTTTTTTTATATCATGCACAGCCCAGTGGTTGATATTCAGTCTTATCTTATTAACTGCATGTTTGCTTCCTCGTCACGGTTGTGCAGGATAATCTTTCTGCTGTTGATATTCTATCAGCCTGTAACCTTGTAAATTATTTTGGGAAGATGGCTCTCGAGGGATCTGGTGTAGGTCAAATTACTCTTTGTCCTATTCTCATAAAGAAGGTGAAATCATAATTTTTTCTTATTGAAATCTTATTTCTGTTGAAAGTTGAAACTTGTAAATAAACTTGAGTTCTTCATCAATTCTTATATTAATTCAATCTATTCTAATATTCACTCAATTTAGGGCTCTACATCTGTAGCACTATACGGACTTGGGAATATCAGAGATGAACGTCTGAACAGGATGTTTCAGGTACTCACAGATACACACACTCTGATTTTGCTTATTTGTCCAATCACGTTGTCGGAGTTCCTTACATTGCTTGTTTTATAAATTGATGCGCTAGACCCCACATGCCGTGCAATGGATGCGACCTGAAGCCAAGGAAGGCTGTCAAGTTTCAGACTGGTTCAATATGGTAGTCCTTCATCAAAACAGGTACTCTATGATAGTCCCATATTTCTTATATGATGTCCGAGGACGGAGACGTGAAGAGGATTCAACCCATTTCCCCTCGATCTTTATTATGATGTTTTTGATAAATATAGCTGCAATCATATTATCAGTTGTTTATTGCTTCAGGGTGAAGACAAATCCCAAAAATGCGATAAATGAGCATTTCCTTCCCAGGTTTTTGGACTTCATTATCTGGGGACATGAGCATGAGTGCCTTGTTGATCCTCAGGTCTGAAATGCTGTGGCCAGTTTTTTCTTTTGATTGTGGTGGTCGTGTCATTTATGGCTTCTTCATCCTTTTTCTTACAGGAAGTTCCTGGCATGGGTTTTCACGTTACTCAACCTGGTTCATCCGTTGCGACATCTCTGATTGAAGGTGAATCAAAGCAAAAACACGTGCTGCTTTTGGAGATCAAGGTTGGAGAGATTTTCTTTTTAACAATTCTCATACATTTATTTGCTTTTTATTTGTATATTTTATAGCTATCTGTCTGTTTGCTTTCATCTTCAAATGCTAACTAATGTGTGCTATATGCTGCTAAATGACAATCAGGGGAATCAATATAGGCCGACAAAAATACCTCTCGAGTCAGTGAGGCCTTTTGAGTATACTGAGGTTGTCTATTTTCACTCGTTGCAAACAATGTGTATATAGTCAGATACACATACTCTCAGAGATACAGGTAGTGCTGAAGGATGAACCTGATATCGATTCCAATGATCAGAACTCGATCCTAGAGCATCTGGACAAAGTGGTGTGTCTGATATATTCTTTCGTTTTTTCTCTTCATTCTGATCCCAATCTGAAGTAAATATAGTTTCTTTTTTCTTATTATGTATTTGGGCACACCAGTTTGTAAAACCATTTAAGAATTTATCGTCGTGTCCCTGTATTGATGCAGGTTAGAAATTTGATAGAGAAGTCTAATCAAAAGGCTATTAAAAAATCAGAGCTCAAACTTCCCTTGATTCGAGTCAAGGTGATCTGTGTTTTGCTTTTATCTTTTGGCAACTCTTTTTTTTTTTTTTTTTTTTTTTTTGGGTTTTCACACTTCCGAATTTAAAATCCATCTTCTGATTAATTCAAAAGGTGGATTATTCCGGATTTATGACTATAGATCCACAAAGATTCGGACAAAAATATGTGGGGAAGGTACCAATATGATCCTTTTCCTCCATCCTTACCAAATTAGAAGCGCTCAAGCACAAACACTTTTCTTGGACTAGCGAAAAATTACTTGGCATTGTAGGTTGCAAATCCTCATGACATTCTTATATTTTCTAAAGCATCACGTAAAGGTCGCACTGAAGGTGATCTTTTTTATAGGAAATTTCACCTTCTGTGGATGATACTTATTTCTGGATGCTTTTGGTGTCCTGTAGATAGAATAAATGTTTGTTTTGCAGGAGGTAAAATTGATGATTCTGACCGCCTTCGACCTGAAGAACTGAATCAGCAGAACATTGAAGCTTTAGTTGCTGAAAGTAATCTGGTAAGGTTTGTAATTTCTTCTCAAGTAAGCATCATTTATTTGTTTTTTTACAAATAGTGAGCCGGTGCCTAAACGTGCTTTAGGGCCCTAACCCAGTTCTTCTAAACTTCAAATATTATTCAACTTGGCTATCTAATAAATAACGTATATTCGAGCAGTACTTTGTTATGACGGTGAAAATCTTGATTATTTTTATTAATCTAATCTGGATATATGTTGAATTGTTCTTTCTGAAGATGGAGATACTCCCTGTTGATGACTTGCACGATTTTGTTAATAAGGATGACAAAATGGCCTTTCATGCTTGTTTGCAATATAACCTTCGTGAAACTCGCGTAAGTGATCAGTTTGCGCCATACTTTACATACGTATTGGACGTTTATATCTGTTCTCCGCACGAGAATATTTGTTTGAATGTTGACACTCAATTATCCCAGAGGCATGCTATTAATCAAAGTTCTACTTTTTTTTAACAGAATAAAATCGTTCAAGATCCAGATGTTCACAAGTATGAAGAGGATGACATCATTGTCAAAGTCGGAGAGTGCTTAGAGGCAATAATACCTTTTTCCTATCTTCTCAAGACCCTTTTTTCTTGGAGATCTGCTGTCACTTCAATCTTTATGTCATCTTTTTCAATACTTGACACATGCAGGAGCGTGTGAAGGAACGAGCATCAAAGCTCAAAGAAGCCCAACAATTCCCTCCTAGTGGCCAAGGTATTGATGCAACTATTTCATTGCCTATGCGTTAAGGATGTTTTCTGAAGGTGTATAATCAACTAATTGAAGTCACTCATTAAAGTTAAAGAATGCCGGAAATGAAGCTGCTGAAGCAGCAAGTGCTGTCTCATTCAGTGATGATGAAGACGCCGCTTTATTCTCTCGCTCAAATCCTACTACCAAAAAAGGCCGAGGAGACCCTTCTCAATCTTTTCGGTCCTCTCGTGAAACCTCCGAAACTGCTAAGGCTGCTGGACGAGGAAGGGGCAGAGGCAGAACTTCGACTAAACTGAAGCAGACTACATTAGATGCAACAACGGGTTTTCGTCAATCTCAAAGGTCAGTTTACCGTTTAACTTCTATTGCGTTTAACATCTATTGCAGCCTCATTCCTGAGAAAAACAGTAGTTTGTGAACTGAATATCTTTTGTAGTAAAGTCATTTTGGTAACAGTGGAAGGTCCACCAGTCGACATATCTGACCCTGGCTTCAATAGATCGTCTGTTTTACTTACCGTAGTTATTGCCATCAATAAGTTTTTCTGACTTTTTATCGATAAATGGCATATGATTTTTCTAATAAACTCTCTCTCTCTCTCTGTGTGTAGTAGGCCTGCTTCGATTGCTGCAGCAGCTTCATTCAAAACATTGCTGTCAGCGAGGATGACGTGGATTCAGACTCGAATGACGAAACGGCTAGAATAGATGTTAATGATATTGCAGACAGCTCGGTACGTAAATTTATCTCTCGAAATACACACCTACATTTTTTTTTCCAAAACGATAGTTGCATTAAAAATAAAAGATACAAGGCTAAATAGCCCAAAGGGTCTCACCGGTACATCGTCAACCGGGAGAACAAAGGCTCACAAAGGAGCAAAAACAATCCCACAAGGGGAAACAAACACTCCCAGCATTGGGAGAAAATGGTCAACAGGTGACAAAAAACGACAGAAAACAGAACACCATTATCAACGACCAAGAACTAAAGAACCTATAACAGAAGAAGCGATTAAGCTAAATCTACTATACTCTTCACTTTAACTTAATCTTCGACTTCTGGGTTTTGTTTTCACCGGACTGAAAGCTCCACGAAGGGAGAAAAGGCTCTCGACCCGAGGGTCGGGAGAGACGAGGTCCCACAACGGGAAAACTCGAGGCAGTGGCGAGGGCGGGCGGTGGGTGGGCAACGGCCGGCGGGCGGCTGCCCTTGACGAGCTGGGCTTTGGGGTGGTCGCGGCCGGGCAAAGGCGGAGGTTGGCGGAGGCGGAGATGGCTGCGAGCGTAGGCGGTGGACCGCAGTTCAGCGGCGACCGGCGGCGACGGCAAACGGTGGGGGCGGCATGGCGGGCTGGAGGGGACGGCAGGTGCGACGGAACGACCGCTGCAAGCGGGGACTAAATGTGGCAAGTCGAAACATCGGGCGCCCATAGGGTAAACATCGGGGACCAAAAATGGTTTTGTCCCTTTTATTAATCTAATCTGGATATATGTTGAATTGTTCTTTCTGAAGATGGAGATACTCCCTGTTGATGACTGTGGCATTGCACGATTTTGTTAATAAGGATGACAAAATGGCCTTTCATGCTTGTTTGCAATATAACCTTCGTGAAACTCGCGTGTGATCAGTTTGCGCCATACTTTACATACGTATTGGACGTTTATATCTGTTCTCCGCACGAGAATATTTGTTTGAATGTTGACACTCAATTATCCCAGAGGCATGCTATTAATCAAAGTTCTACTTTTTTTTAACAGAATAAAATCGTTCAAGATCCAGATGTTCACAAGTATGAAGAGGATGACATCATTGTCAAAGTCGGAGAGTGCTTAGAGGCAATAATACCTTTTTCCTATCTTCTCAAGACCCTTTTTTCTTGGAGATCTGCTGTCACTTCAATCTTTATGTCATCTTTTTCAATACTTGACACATGCAGGAGCGTGTGAAGGAACGAGCATCAAAGCCGAAAGAAGCCCAACAATTCCCTCCTAGTGGCCAAGGTATTGATGCAACTATTTCATTGCCTATGCGTTAAGGATGTTTTCTGAAGGTGTATAATTGATCGAGCGGATTGAGTAATAAAATAAAACGAATATCGACAACTATCCTACGATCAACAGGCAATTATACCTATCGAAAATAGCAGAGTAATGGCAAGTATTCGAGTATCGAATCCGAAGGAACTATATATTTTAGAAAACCGTTGTTTAAATATTCCAGTAAGTACTTTTTGGTTTGATAAAAATATAAATAACGATAAACACGAAAAATATAAATTTTGATAAAATAGCGATAACGGAGTTGGGGCGATTTATAAAAGCAAATGTATTTGAGACTTCGAATCCTCCTAGCTCGACCAAAACAAATATCAAGTGTACGTAAATAAACCTATCATTAGACCGTGGAGATTCCTACTACATGCGTACGAGTTATATAGCTGACGAAACTGCGCCTTACCATATAATGATCGTAAACAACTAATCAACAAATTAAGTAGCTGGGTAAACTTCCCTAACTACTTAACCGAAGATCGCATTAAAACACGATGAAATACGCTATTAGATTGGACTCTAATCCGGCGGGGTAGTTCAACCTATCTCTAGCGATGAGTTTATTCCGCTCGTTTACGAGTGGTCTAATCGTTCACCCCTCTCTCGAGCGTAGCGTACGATTTCCCGGACTACGTTAACTTAAACACATAGACATGATCAAGCTAACGATGACAATTTCGATCACATAGACATAACCAACTCATATGCTTCGTAAACGAATCAATAACAACACATCAAATACGCTTAAACATACGATCGATCGCGCTAAGGTTCATCTCATCTCAAATACACAATATTTAGCTACTAATGACGGAAATTAACACGACGAAGGATAAAACTAACATATAGGAAAACATAGTATCTTCCCTGAATATTTGGCTCGGGCTTAGTTCTTCGTTGAGTATTTTCGTCGAACGGTTTGTGAGCGAACTTGGAGCTGAGAGCAGTCTGCTTCGATGGCTTATCCTTTTCTCTGAAGTGAGTTTCTTTCTTCAGCTAGGTGAGTAACTTAGGTTTTTGGTGTGAATTGAGCAACTTACGTGAAGGGAATGTGGAGGCTTGAGGTTGTGTGCTTTAGATTGCGTGGAGCAAACGAAGGTTCAACGGAGGTTTTTTTTCCCGTCTCTACCCTTCCGCCTCCTCTGGTCGTCTATAAATAAGAGGACGTTGTATACTCTTCTTGAGATACGACTGAAAGCATGCAAAGCTTTATTTCCTCCTTTGCCTAACTTCTTGTTTGAAGGAAGAAATCATCTTTTTGTCTCGTTAATGTCTTCGACAAGTCTAGCTCCAAATTCTGAAAACACGCACCTTCGTACTCTTTATGTCTTCTCGAGCCGCATAAGTAGAGACAATTGTCCGAAGTTTCTTAATCTCCAAACAGAAAAGTAATGCCACGTTCAATTGTCGAAGTAGACAACATAAGTAATCCCACTGCAATAATTGTCTTCAATAATAGGTTTTAGATGGGCTGATGTTTGGGCTTAATTTAACTTGGGCCCAATTTGTTTTTGGGCTGATAATTGGCCTGACAATCCTCGATTCTGTTTTAAGTCCGAATATTCCCGATTGTAGTTCGTTTTCCCAATATCTGTCGAAAGTAAAACATAAACGTAGTACATATGATATTCCAGGGGAATTCAAATAAATAACAACCGATATTACGCTTTTACGGGGTATAAAATACGATATAAATTTCATTTATCAAATCTCCCCACACTTAAGCGTTTGCTTGCCTCAAGCAAACAAATAATAATCGCATATAAAAGATAAAATCATGCAACGTATCAATCGAGAACGTAATCACGTAGCAAAAATGCAAATAAAGTCGGAAGACATATTTGAAATCAGCGACTAACTCCACGATTTTCTTTAGCGATACCGTCGAAATTCGAACCTCACAAAGATTCACTCAAATCACTTAGTGTATAGGTTAAAATGTCTGTGAACTCTCTCGGCTCATGCGATAATCTAATCTCTACCATAAGCTTGCAAGTGATTCGTAAATCTACCACTTTCAATGATCATGCGTGAATCGAAAGGTCTTTTTATAGTATGGCTCAGCTGACTATATTGGAGAATAAACCTCAATCGACAATATCAAAGTCGTTATGTCGGTGCCGTGCCGTTGTTTGATAGCGCGCCGCATACATTGTGGTTAGCTCTTGCCGTCTTTGAATTTATTAATTTTTTTTTCAGCATTGGGTAAGCCCTTCTTCTCCCAATTCTTCTTTTTTTTAGCATGAGAGATTATCGATGGAAGGGTTCTTAACATCTTTTCACGTATATAAGCTCCTCTTCTCACGTCGTTAAGCCCCTCTTCTCTCAATTCCTTTGCGGGTGAAAGATTATCGATGGATGAGTTCTTACTAACGGATTATCTAAAGGAGTTTCTTTGTTTTTTCCTTTTTTTTTAAACAACGGCCGGGCTACGCTTTTCGACATTGGCACTCAACCTTCACTTTCTCTATTAATCGGGTAAGATGTATCTGAAGGCTTCTCAGGTCAACGATTTATAATTCCCGGGATTTTTCAAATAAAGGGCTCAGGCTCAAATATGGCTAACTACGGGGGCCAGTCGTGGTTGGATACTTTGGTTAGGGACTTAATTCCTAATGCCTTCCCCAATATTGCGCAATCATACTTTAAGTAGTTTCAAAACGTAATACACAAGCAAGTTCTGAATAGGAATAAATTAAACACGATTCACACAACCAAAGAAATGAGCAAAAAGCTCGTAGGCTAAAAAAAATCTCACAAAAATAGGGTTATGTGTACGAATCTCTCAAGTATCGCTAAGTTCATCATGTAAGAAAGAAGTCGACACGCAAATGTATCCTAATTACTCACACAAAATCATCCTTTCATGATACGAAACATGATTTTCGGGAAAAAAAGTTCATGCCAAATTTTCGAAAAATTTATACCAAAAATCAAGTCATGCACATATAAGATGTTTGCATCAATTTCGCAGAAATTCCACCCCCACACTTAAGATTTACGTTGCCCTCAACGTAATAATTATGTAACACAAGGAAGAGGAAATAAATAAATAAGCAAACTTCCCTGAATAGTCCGGTGTGCATGCTTTGTACGACTCCTCCCCACACTTGAGATTTTGAATTCCCTGCGATCATCGAAATAAAAATGTGCATAGAAATAAAATAAAAACATAGGATATGCTTGGGGTGCCTCCCAAGTAGCGCTTTCTTTAATGTCTTTTAGCTAGACATAGTTCGGTGATTTTTAGCGATGGGTAGTGTCAATGAGGTGGATTGTTTCCTTTTCAAGCGCTTCGATGTCACCGCCATAGTACTGCTTGAGGCGCTTCCCGTTCACCTTGAAAGTCCCTCGTTCTGGGTGAGTGATCTCGACTGTGCCGTATGGAGATACTCGAGTTACCTTGAAGGGACCATACCATCGTGACTTCAACTTGCCTGGAAATAGGCGTAGTCGAGAGTTGTATAGCAAGACTAAGTCGCCTTCTTGGAATTCCCGCTTTATGATTTTTCGATCATGATATTGTTTTGTACGCTCCTTGTAGAGGCGGGAATTCTCGTAAGCCATTTGGCGCCACTCGTCGAGTTCGTTGATCTGCAAGTTCCTCTTTTCTCCTGCGAGATTCAAATCAAAATTTAATTTCTTTAGAGCCCAATATGCCTTACGTTCGAGCTCGACGGGTAAATGACAAGATTTTCCATAAACGAGGCGAAAAGGTGTGGATCCTAAAGGCGTCTTATAGGCTGTCCTATAGGCCCACAGTGCGTCGTTCAGCTTGTTCGACCAATTCGGTGGTGCTCAACGGTTTTCTCTAAAATTCGCTTTAGTTCCCGATTCACGACTTCCACTTGGCCGCTTGCTTGAGGGTGGTACGGAGTGGTAACCCTATGCTTAACGCAGTATTTCTCAAGCGTCCTAGAAAACTGAGTGTTACAAAAGTGAGTACCTTTATCACTAATAATGCAACGAGGCGAACCAAATCGTGAAAACAACGTTTTTAAGAATTTAACGACAACCCTAGCATCATTAGTGGGCAGCGCTTGCGAAACGTAATCAACCGCAACTAGGATATATCGATTAGTAAACGAAGTAGGAAAAGGTCCCATGAAATCAATGCCCCAAACATCAAATACCTCGCACAGTAAAATAAAAGTTTGCGGCATTTCATTGCGCTTAGAGATATTACCTGTCCGTTGGCACCTATCGCACATGTCTACATACATTTGAGCGCCCTTGAAGATTGAAGGCCAATAGAAACCACATTTGAGTACCTTAAGGCTGTTCGATTCCCCCATAATGGCCTCTGGTCGGTCTGGTATGGCAATGGTCTAAGATTTTGATCGTCTCGGGAAATGACACGCATCGCCTGACCATTTTATCGGCACAAGTCCTAAACAAGTATGGATCATCCCAAAAGTAATACTTCAAGTCCGAGAAGAATTTCTTCTTCTGTTGGCTTGAGTATTCCTTTGGTATAATCCTTGCCACGAGATAGTTAGCAATATCAGCATACCAAGGAATATCATCGTTTACGTCACGTAAAGCATAAAGATGCTCGTCAGGGAAGTGGTCCTTGATGCTATCCTCGTCCTTCTTTTCATAATGTGAGTCCTCCAATCTCGATAAGTGATCGGCTGCAAAATTTTCAGCCCCCCTTTGGTCTCGAATTTCCACGTCAAATTCTTGAAGTAGTAGGATCCATCGGATTAGTCTTGGCTTTGCATCGGTTTTGACGAGGAGGTGCTTGAGGGCCGAGTGATCCGTGTAAGACAATGACCTTGGAAAGGATGAGGTACGTGCGAAACTTGTCGAGCGCGAACACGACCGCAAGCAATTCTTTTTCAGTGGTAGTGTAATTCGCTTGTGCCTCGTTCAAAGTCTTGCTTGCGTAGTATATCGGCTGAAAGTGTTTGTCCCGCCGCTGCCCCAAAACTGCCCCTACTGCAAAGTCACTAGCATCGCACATTAGTTCAAAAGGTAGACCCCAATCGGGGGCTATCATGATAGGAGCGTTAATAAGCTTATCTTTAAGTATCGAAAATGCATGCATGCACTCGGATGTAAACTCATATGGCACATCTTTCTCAAGCAAGCGCGTTAAAGGTGTAGCAATTTTGGAAAAATCCTTTATAAATCTACGATAAAAACCCGCGTGTCCTAGGAAACTTCTAATTGCCTTTACCGACGAAGGTGGAGGTAACCGTTCAATAGTTTCTATTTTAGCCCTCTCTACCTCAATCCCCCTAGACGAAATCTTATGACCTAACACGATGCCCTCTTTCACCATAAAATGACATTTCTCCCAATTCAACACAAGATTTGTGTCTTCGCATCGCTTAAGAACAGCTTTAAGGTTAGAGAGACATACCTCAAACGTGTTACCAAAAACCGAGAAATCATCCATAAATACCTCCATTATGTCTCCTACTAGCTTGTCGAAGATGGCCATCAGACACCGCTGAAAAGTGGCTGGAGCGTTGCATAGTCCAAAAGGCATCCTTCGGTATGCGAATGTCCCGAACGGGCATGTAAAGGTAGTTTTCTCTTGATCTTCGGGCACAATGGGAATCTGCAAATATCCTGAAAGACCATCAAGAAAGCAATAAAATCATGACCGGATAAACGTTCAAGCATTTGATCAATAAAGGGTAAAGGGAAATGATCCTTTCGCGTCGCATCGTTTAACTTTCGATAGTCGATGCAAACGCGCCACCCCGTGACGGTTCTCGTCGGAATTAACTCATTCTTCTCATTGGGCACTACGGTTATTCCTCCCTTCTTCGGTACCACTTGAACTGGGCTCACCCACTTGCTATCCGAGATCGGATATATAACACCCGCATCGAGCAACTTAATCACCTCGGCCTTCACGACTTCTTTCATGTTTGGATTCAATCGCCTTTGGGGCTGCACCACCGGTTTGTACTCATCCTCCATGAGGATCTTATGCATGCAAAATCTTGGGCTAATTCCTCGAATGTCTGAGATCTTCCATGCAAGCGCCTTTTTGTGTTCTTTTAGTACGTCCAAGAGCATGCTTTTCTGCTCCTCTTCTAGATCTGCGGCCACGATGACGGGTAACTTCGAATTTTCTCCTAAGAATGCATACTCCAAGTGATCGGGTAGTTGCTTGAGTTCGAGCGTTTCCTCGATTGAGCTTTTCTCCCTTTCTTCTTCGTTGCTCGTCTTTACCTTGACGGGTTGTTCGTCTTCGATGTTGTTGTCTTCATTTATGTGAACGTCCATCGTTAAGGCAACCTCGGACTCTTCAAATTCTTCCATTAAAGAGAGTGAGTCGGCTTGTGAGAGTCCCTGCAAAGTCGAAAGTTATCCCAATTAATAATATCCATGTAATAGCATTTATCATTGAGCTCTTCGGTGTTACTCATCGACTCTGTCATATCAAAGGTCACTTTCTCGCTATCTATAGTCAACGTCAATGTTCCATTACGAACGTCGACCATCGTTCCCCCAGTAGCGAGAAATGGTCTACCTAAAATAAGGGGACTCCTCCTCCATGTCAAGAATAACAAAATCAGCGGGGATTATTAATTTATCAACTTTTACGAGTACATCCTCAATGATACCCCTAGGATACTTGATTCGGCTAACTGAATACTCATTCTAGTGGGTTTGGGCTCACCTAAACCTAGTCTTTTGAACATAGAATAAGGCATTAGATTTATACTAGCACCTAAACCGGCCAATGCCTTATGAACAACTAAATCTCCTATAAGACAAGGTATAGTAAAACTCCCTGGATCTTTAAGCTTCTTCGGAATCTTGCATTGGAGAATGGCCGAGCATTCCCCTCGAAGGCAAACGGTGGAGATATCTTCGAGTTTGCGCTTGTTCGTTACCAAGTCCTTGACGAATTTCGCCCAACGTGGCATCTGTGCAAGAGCCTCGACAAGTGGTAAGTTAGTATGTAATGTTTTATAAATAGAGAGAAATTTACCGAACTGATCGTCTACTATCTCCTTCTTGAGCCTTGCTGGGTATGGGACCTTTGGTTGGTACGCCTTAATAAAAGGTTTGGGTACGACTTCGTCCCCTTTGTTGGCCTTCTCGTCCTCGACATTCGCTTTCTCGATCTCGACGTTCGCCTTGGTCCTTGGTACTTCCTCGAGCTGTCGTCCGTTGCGAAGTGACACCGCCTTCACATGGTGGTCCTTTGGGTTGGTCTCGGTGTAACTTGGCAATGAACCGGAAGGACGTTGTTGGATTGATTCGGCAATCTGTCCAACTTGTTTCTCCAAGGCTCGTAGAGAAGATTCGGTGTTTTGCAACCGTGCCTCTTGATTGTCCAAGCGAGAGTCGAGCTTTTCCATTAGCTTCTCGAGCATTCCCTCCAACTTATCACCGCGACCTTGAGGGGCAACTTCGGAATTTCCACCGTGGTATCCATGCGACCTTTGATTTTGAAATCCCGGTGGAGCTTGTTGTTGATTCCCATAGGCGAGGTTAGGATGAACACGATTTGGGATGAAATTTCGCTGACCTTGGTAGTTTCCCATGTAATCGACTTGCTCTGTTGGAATTGTGGCTGGGCAGTGATTTGCGTCGTGGCTCCCTCCGCATATAGTGCATGGTGGAATATATGCCGGATATGAATGAGAAGGCGCAATAGTTGTGGGAGGCCTCGGTGTGGGTTGTAATTGGACAGCATTAACGGCCGGTTTCATAGGCAAGAGCGCATTCATCAAAGTCTGCATTTGTTGTTGGAGGGCGTCGAACTTGGCGTTGATTGCGGTAGTTTCAGCGACGTCGTACATTCCCGGTGGTTTGCCTCTATTGCCAGAACTCCCGCGCCGGAAGCTATTAGCGCTGTAATCCTCAATCAAATTCCAGCCTTCCGTTGCGCTAAGATTACACAGACCTCGATTGCATGCTCCGTCTAATAGTTGTACAGTGTGGTCGTTCAGTGACTCGTGGAACCGCTGGATTTGATCGCTTTTCGTCATCCCGTGTTGAGGGAATCGGTTCAAGAGCGCCTTGAATCTGGTCCACACGTCATAAAGATTTTCGCCCTCCTTTTGCTTGAATGCGGTGAGGTCCATCTTTAGTTTGAGAGCCTTGGAAGGTGGAAAGAAATAATTGATGAAGGCGGCATGCATCTGGTCCCAAGTGGTGATAGATCTCTCGGGAAGTAAGTTAAACCACTCCTTCGCGTTGCCTCGTAGAGAAAAAGGAAATAAGTAGAGTCGAATAGCTTCGGTGCTTACGCCTTGTACTCGTATTGCTCGGTGACAGATAAGAAGTCTCGTATGTGTCTGTAAGTGTCCTCCTCGGAGAGTCCGTCGTATTGTGCTGTCGTCTGAAGCATCTGAAGCCAATGATGTTTCAGCTCAAAGTTGTTCGGGACTTGAGGAAGGACTATCGCTGAGCCGACCGACCCTACGGCGTTGTTTCTCCACAACTCTCTCATTGGAGGTTCTCTCGTTGCTAATGGCATCTTGTCGCGATTCTGCTCCGTCATTTCGACTCGCCTTGCATTTTCCCGTAGGTTGTGTCGGAGCGTTCTTTCGATCTCCGGGTCTCCTTCAACTAATGATAGCGAATGGTTTCTCCGGGTCATGCACCAAAGTACACGTACCTAGACCAAAACAAATTCGATTAAGCAAAAAATAAAAATAACAATAAAAATATTTAATTAAAAAAAAAATAATACTAATTAAAGTAACAATAAAAATAGCGGAAAAAAATAAAAATAAGTAAAAATAGTAATAATAATAATAATAATAATAGTACTAATAAAAACAATATAATAGTAATAATAATATAATAATAACTGACACACAATAATAATAAAGAAAACAATAAAACCGTTGAATAAAACGAATATCGACAACTATCCTACGCTCAACAGGCAAGTATACCAATCGAAATAGCATAGTAATGGCAAGTATTCGAGTATCGAATCCAAAGGAACTATATATTTTAGAAAACCGTTGTTTAAATATTCTAGTAAATACTTTTTGGTTTGATAAAAATATAAATAACGATAAACACGAAAAATATAAATTTTGATAAAATAGCGATAACGGAGTTGGGACGATTTATAAAAGAAAATGTATTTGAGACTTCGAATCCCCCTAGCTCGATCAAAACAAATATCAAGTGTACGTAAATAAACCTATCATTAGACCGTGGAGATTCCTACTACATGCAAGGTTGTAAAAAGCGCTAGGCGATACCTAGGCGCCGGAGGGGGGCCTAGCGCCTAGGCCGCCTAGGCCCCGCCTAGGCGGTTTCTAGGCGGAAATTATACGGTTCGCCTATTTTTCCATCAGTATATCAAATCAATATGAAGTTAGAATCGAAACTTAAAAGATGCAATAATAAAGAAAGGTTAATATTTTTTATTTAAAGTGGATTTCATTTTATATTGCAATTAAATATGATTTATATTATACATATAAAATAGCAAAAAATATTAAGCTATATGTGATCGAACCCACGCCAAGAATAGAAAAGATTCTTAAATTTAATGTTCATCCAACGGACCAAACGTATTTTTTTACATTTCTTTATACACATCTTTTAGTAGTACAAAACCAACGAATAAGTTCTTTCTATGCTTCTATTGGTAATTTAGTCCCACACCGCTTGGTGCACTGGAATTTTCTAGGATGCGTGTCTATATATAGCAACATGTCGCGGGCCGCACGAAGAGTCCGAAACATGCACAAGAGGAACGCGCCCATGAGGTTCATTTTCGATCTGGAAGGCCCTTGAAGCTTCTAGATCTCACTTGAGTATTCTAGGAATAAACCTAGAATCCTATAGAATTCTCTAGAGATAGAATATTCCCTGGATATGCTTAGAATTCTCTAGAGCTCTTTCCGTAGCCATTAGATTAAAACAAACTCATCCGTCCATTCCAAAGGGACACTTGTATATATAGGGGTGCTTGGCTCATTTGTAAACCATCAAGTGAAATACAAAGCCATTTCTCTCACTACATCCTCACCCTACAAGTCTTTCGCATACTTGCAATCTTTCCAACTTAGGCAGGTCGAAGAGGCTGACTTAGCTAAAGTCGCACGAGGGCGAACTTGAGAAGCTAAGGCCGCGCGGAGCGTTGTAAGCGAGTTAGAAGTCTGTGACAAGTGGTATCAGAGCCTGAATCGAGCATTGCTTGGGAAGATGGTTAACGAAGGTACGTCGGGTGTGACCGAGGAAAGGGGTCGGGATGCCGCCCCAACCCAAGGTGGCAAGAAGGCAAGGAGCCAGAGCAAGGCACGTGAGGCTGCTGGCATCGAATCAACCATCGTGGAGATGGCAACCCGCCTCGAAGAGGTTGAGGCGAAACTGGACGGGTTTGAAGACCATGCGTCCGATGAATTTGACACTATGGCGAAAGAGCTCTCTTCTCTGAAAGACGAGCTCGAAGCTGTGAAGGAGGACATCAAGAGAGTCGATGTCCTCGAGAGGTACGTGCATAGCACCCTACAGGCTGAGAACACCTTGCTAAGGGAAGATTTAGCCAAGGTGCAAGCTGCTGTGCAAGACCTAAGGGAAGAGGTCACTGCATACCGTCGAGCCGCCCTCATGGGGAGTACTATCGTAGGCACCCCAAGTCCAAGGATTGACCTACCCAAGCCAAAGTCGTTCGGCGGGAAAAGGGAGGCCAAGCTAGTCGAGGACTACCTGTGGACGATGGAGAGGTACTTCGAGGACGCTCGAGTCGTTGAGGGGAACGACAAGGTACGTATCGCTTCCGCCTATTTAAGTGACACTGCCTTATTATGGTGGCGAAGAATCCATGGTGAAGTCGAACGAGGCGAGCGCACCATGGACACCTGGGAGGACTTCAAGGCGGAGCTTAAACGTCACTTCTATCCTGAAAACGTGGAGTATGAGGCACGCAAGAAATTAAGGGAATTGAAGCACAAGTCGTCTCTCACCGACTATGTGAATGAGTTTCAGGTACTCACTCTACAGATCCCTTGCTTAACATCTGCCGATAAACTCTTTTACTTCATAGATGGCCTCCAAGATTGGGCCAAACGAGAGTTACAAAGGAGGAACGTGGCTACGGTCGACGACGCCATAGCCGAAGCCGAAAAGCTAACCGAGTTCCAACGTGGCCACGATCCCTCTAGGCCCAAGAGCGAGAAGGGCCATTCGGGGAAAGGTGGGGGAGAGAAGCGCGACCACAAAAGGGACTACGGAAAGGGACATGCAAAAAACACCCACGAGGCGTCTACAAGCCGAAATCCCAAACCTTGGCATGATAAAAGCAAGCCACAAGGCGCACCGAAGGGAGGATGCTTTAGTTGCGGAGGACCACACCGATTTGAGGACTGCCCCAAGTACAAGGCCTTGGTGGCCATGGCCAAGAACCAAGACGTACCTGACGGAAATGAAGGGACCGGCCAAATCGGATCATTGCAACTACTCAATGCCATCGACGCAAAGCCAAGTCCGACGAAGAACCAAAAGGGGTTAATGTACGCGGAGGTCATCATCAATGGGAAATCCACAAAGGCCTTGATCGATTCCGGGGCAACACATAACTTCATCGCCAACGAGGAGGCCAAGAGGTTGGGCCTAAACGTTATGAAGGGCGACGGTTGGCTCAAGACCGTAAATGCCGAGGCAAAGCCCTTAGGTGGCGTCGCAAAGGACGTAAAGGTGACTATGGGAACGTGGACCGGCCAAGCCAATTTCTCAGTGGTACCCATGGATGACTTCAAACTGGTGTTCGGCCTAGAATTCTTTCGGCAGGTGTGTGCAATGTTAATACCCTCTTGCAATACCGTATGTATTATGGACCGAGGATTCCCCGTCATTGTGGCCACGACGAATGAGGCGAAAGCAAGCAACGAGGGATATCTCTCGGCCATGCAAGTGGTCAAGGGAATCAAGAAAGGCGAGCCAACATTTTTGGCTACTCTCGTGGAGGACAACCCAAAAGAGGACCTAGCGGAAGTACCTCCGATCATCCAACAAGTTTTGGACGAATGCGGGGATGTGATGCCTCCAAGCCTACCCAAGAAGCTTCCACCTAGAAGGGAGGTGGATCATGTAATCGAGCTGGAAGTAGGTGCCAAGCCACCCGCAATGGCACCATATCGAATGGCCCCATCGGAGCTGGAGGAACTCCGCAAGCAACTGAACGAGCTGGTGGAGGTGGGATTCATCCGACCCTCCAAGGCACCATTCGGCGCACCAGTTCTATTCCAAAAGAAGCACGATGGCTCCTTAAGGATGTGTGTGGACTATCGGGCGCTTAATAAGGTAACGGTCCCATACCTAGAGCCGTCATTTTTGCCCGCGGCCCGCGGGCCCGCCCGCCCCGCCCCGCCAAAGGGGCGGGACGGGCCTTGATTTTTTAGGCCCGCCAAAGGGCGGGCCTAGGCGGGTAAGCCCGCGTGGGCCGCGGGCCTTGGCGGGGCGGGGCGGGTTAGCCCGCGGGCCGCCCGCCTGTAATTAAAAAAAAAACTATATATACCATACATATATGGGTTGGGCTGTAGAGGTTAAAATTAAATATTGATAACATCTGGGCTATGCCATATGGCTTTTGATTGTGTACGGAAATATCTGAAGCCCACAAATGAAATGCCATCTTCATCGATCGAGGGTTTCAAGTTCAACCTCTCATTAACTTCATTTCTTTTCCAACATTTCAACCTCTACACACCTCATCAGCGAGCACCCCACGTTCTTGCCTCTTGGCGAATCACCCACGGCATCAACGGCGTCGCGCGTCACCAATTGCACTCAGGCCTCAGCCGCAGGTTCGACCTTTCTGCCGTGGCTTCTATGTTCATAATTATGAATAATAATTCTTAGTTTTTCTTGAGCAGGAAAAATCGCCACAAGCAAGTTGGAGCAGTTCATTGCTCGAGGGTATCTTTCTCGATAGGTACACTCTTAGAGCTGCTAATTAGGTTCGATTTGGGAAATTAGGGCTTTCAATTTGAATGGCTGCGACTGTGAATGATTCTTCTCCGAGTGTTAATAAAACCGATGACTCGACTATAAATGTTGAAAATTCTGGATCGGATGTTTGGATCTATTTTGACAAAGTTAGTGCGGGTTCTGATGGTGTCTATAAAGCTAAATGCAAAGCATGCCAAAAAGAGTTGAAGGGTGGGGGTAAAAAATATGGAACATCTAGCTTGAGGCGTCATTCTCAAACATGCAAATCAATTAAGTTTCATGATATTGGCCAAATGCTTGTTGATAGCGAGGGAAAGATAAGATCTAGAAAGATTAGCCCCAAGATTTCACGTGAGATGTTAGCATCTGCCGTTATTAAGCATGACTTGCCGTTTTCGTTTGTCGAGTATGATGGTATTAAGGCTTGGATGAGATACATAAATCCCAATGTTCCTTGTGTTAGTAGAAACACTCCTGCGTCTGATATTACGAAAATTTATTCGAGGGAGAAGGGAAAGCTTAAGCAACTCTTGTCTACGCTTGATAATAGAATTTGTTTAACTTCTGATGTGTGGACTGCTTGCACTAGTGAGGGGTATATTTGTTTGACTGCTCATTTTGTTGATGAGAATTGGAAACTGAATAGCAAAATACTTTGCTTTGCTTCTATGCCGCCTCCACATTCCGGTGTCGAATTAGCGTAAAAAATATTTGAATTTCTGAAGGAGTGGGGCATCGAGAAAAAAATCTTTTCTTTGACGCTAGATAATGCTACTAGCAATGATTGCATGGCCGACATTTTGAAAGACCAACTTACTTTGCATGAGAGCTTGTTGTGCGATGGTGAATTTTTCCATATTCGTTGTTGTGCCCACATTTTGAATCTCATTGTCCAAGAAGATTAATGAGGCTTTAAGGAAGATAAGAGATTCTGTTAAGTATGTGAAAGGTTCTGAAGGTAGGAAGAAAAAATTTGAGGATTGTGTGAATGCCGTTGGTGGGATTGATACGGCTGTTGGCTTGAGGCTTGATGTAAGTACTCGGTGGAACTCAACTTATTTAATGTTGGATACTGCAATTAAATACAAAAGGGCATTTGCTTCTCTTCAGTTGCATGATAAAAACTATAAATTTTGCCCTTCAACTGAAGAGTGGACGAGGGCGGAGAAAATTTATGAGTTCCTTGAGCCGTTTTATGAAACTACCAACATGATCTCGGGTACCTCTTATCCTACATCTAACTTGTACTTTATGCAAGTATGGAAAATCCAAAGCATGTTGATGGAAAATCTCTATAGTGAAGATGAGCTCTTAAGGAACATGTGTTCAAACATGTGGGAGAAGTTTGATAAATATTGGGGTCAATATAGGGAGGTGCTTGCATTTGGGGCTATTCTTGACCCGAGGATAAAACTCCAAATGTTGGAGTATTTTTATAAGAAAGTTGAACACAATCCGGTCAAATGCCAAAGTGCTATGACGCTTGTGAAGACGAAATTGTATAAGCTTTTTGACTATTATGCAAGTGTTACGACTTCAAATTCTTCACAAGAGCAATCTTCTTCGCACTCTTCAATGCAATCTTCCTTGCAAACTGGATCGGGAATGAAAGCCAAAGGAAAAAGATATCTTGATGTAAGTATTTATTCTAGTTTTTTACCTATATAAATTTTATTGCGATTAATTATGTTTCTATTTTGTTTGATGTAGGAAATTGTGGAATATGAGAGTCAAACTATCACAAGTGCCGGAAAATCTCAATTAGATCTCTACTTGGAAGAACAAAGCTCGAGTTTAAGTATTATGAGAATTTGGATGTCTTGGACTATTGGAAAAACTGTAAGAATCGATTCTCGACACTTGCAATGATGGCACGTGATGTCTTGGCCATTCCCATTACTACCGTTGCATCGGAGTCGGCATTTTCCATCGGTGCCCGTGTGCTTACCAAATATAGAAGTTGTATGCTTCCAGAAAAAGTGCAAGCGCTTATTTGCACTCGTAATTGGTTGCATGGTTATGTTGTTGGTATGTTATAATTTATAAATATTACTTGTTCATTTCCACTTTCTCCATTTATGTAACCATTATTTGTGTTGCGTATTTATCCAATGTAGATAATGACGAAAGTGCGTACATGAAAGCAACTTCATCAAGTGGAGGATCACATGCTCCTAATATAGTTGAAGATGATGATGAAGATAACGAAGCACAAAATGAAGATTTGGTGGTTGATTAACTTTGATTTGTGATGAAGCTTGCCTGATTTTGTTTGGATTTCTATTGTCATTTGGATTTGATTTACTGTTGTTCATGGAATTGCATGTGTAACGTCAGTTTATGTTGCTGTTTAGTGTCTGGACAGGATTATTTTTGCATGTGTAACGTCAGTTTTAAGTTGTTTAGTATCTGAATAGTTTTTTTTTTTTTAATAAGGAGGCGGGCTTAGCCCGCCAGGCCCGCAGCCCGCCAGGGGGCGGGGCGGGCCTCCATTTTCCAGGCCCGCCAGGTGGCGGGTATACCCGCGCCCGCCCCGCCCATTGGCGGGCTTTGGCGGGCTGCGGGCCGGCCCGCCCCACCGGCCCGTTTTGACAGCTCTACCCATACCCTTGATTGCCGATTTGTTTGATAGGCTCGGGAAAGCCAAGGTGTACACGAAGATGGACCTGCAAAAAGGCTACTACCAAGTTCGAATAGCCGAGGGTGATGAGCCAAAGACGACGTGCGTAACTCGATACGGAGCATACGAGTGGTTAGTGATGCCCTTCGGCCTCACGAATGCACCGGCAACATTTTGCACGCTGATGAATAAGATCTTTCATCCTTATTTGGATCGGTTCATGGTGGTCTACCTTGATGACATCGTGGTGTACTCCGACAATTTGAAGGATCATGCCGACCATTTGCGCATTGTCTTCCAAGTGCTACGGGAGAATGAGCTATTCGTAAAAAGGGAGAAATGCTCCTTTGCCCAAGAGGAGATACAATTTCTCGGCCACATAATCGGCCATGGGAAGCTCAAGATGGATGAAGCCAAGATCAAGGCAATCACCGAGTGGGAGGCCCCGACCAAGGTACCCGAATTGCGCTCGCTCCTTGGTCTAGTTAACTATTACCGCCGTTTCCTTTGTGGCTACTCTAGTAGTGCAGCACCTTTGACGGACCTTCTCAAGAAAAATAAGCCGTGGGTATGGTCCGATCGTTGCCAAGAAGCTTTCGAGAAGTTGAAGTCGGCGGTGAGCAAGGAACCTGTACTAGCCTTGCCCGATTTCAACAAGCCATTCGAGGTACATACCGATGCCTCTGATTTTGCCATCGGAGGAGTCCTGATGCAGGAAAGGCACCCCATTGCCTATGAAAGTCGCAAGTTAAACGAGACCGAGCGGCGCTACACCGTGCAAGAAAAAGAGATGACAGCCATAATTCATTGCTTACGCGTATGGCGACATTACTTGCTCGGAGCCAAGTTTGTGGTGAAGACTGACAACGTTGCGACTATCTACTTCCAAACTCAAAAGAAGCTCTCACCGAAGCAAGCTCGATGGCAAGACTTCCTCGCGGAGTTTGACTACGAGCTCGAGTACAAACCGGGGAAGGCCAACAACGTTGCTGATGCCTTAAGCCGAAAGGCGGAACTTGCGACCATATCCTTAGTGACGAACGACCTTGTGGGCAAAATCAAGAAGGGGCTAGATCTCGATCCCGAAGCTAAGGCACTTGTGGACTTAGCTCGAAATGGGAAGACGCGACAATTTTGGGTAGAAGACGGCCTACTCTACACCAAAGGAAGGCGACTCTACGTGCCAAAGTGGGATAGCCTTCGTCGAGACCTAATCAAGGAGTGCCATGATACCAGGTGGGCGGGACATCCGGGCCAAAGGAGGACATTGGCCTTACTTGAAGCGGCATACTTTTGGCCGCGAATGAACAAAGCAGTAGAGCTGTACGTACGGACTTGTCTTGTGTGCCAACAAGACAAGGTGGAAAATCGACAACCTGCAGGTTTATTGGAACCGCTGCCCATTGCCGAGCGACCATGGGAGTCGATAAGCCTTGATTTTATTAGTGCCTTGCCCAAATCAGGGGGATTTGGATCAATCATGGTGGTGGTGGACCGATTCTCCAAGTACGGGACGTTCATTCCATGCCCCCGAGATTGCACCGCGGAGGAGGCTGCGCGACTGTTCTTTAAGAACGTCGTAAAATATTGGGGCTTACCAAAGAGTATCATAAGCGATCGAGACCCTCGCTTTACGGGTAAGTTGTGGACAAAGTTGTTTAAATTCTTTGGTTCGCAACTTTGTTTTTCTGCCAGCTTCCATCCTCAAACCGATGGCCAAACGGAGAGGGTGAATGCACTGTTGGAGTGCTATTTGCGACAATTTGTGGGTGCCAACCAACGAGATTGGGCGCGGTTGCTTGACGTGGCACAGTTTTCGTACAACATACAAAGGAGCGAGTCTACGGGGCGGAGTCCGTTCGAGCTCGCAACGGGGCAACAACCTCTTACTCCGCACACCTTGATGCCGGCTCTAAACGAGGGGAAGAGCGTCGTGGCATCTAAGTTAGCCAAGTCGTGGGACGAGCAAGTCGACTTAGCGCGGTCATGCCTAGAGAAGGCCCGTAAGCGAATGAAGAAATGGGCCGATGCTAAGAGACGACCAATGGAGTTTAGCCTTGGTCATCAAGTATTAGTCAAGCTCTTACCACAACAATTCAAGGCGTTTCGGAGCATGCACAAGGGCTTGATTAGGCGCTATGAGGGCCCATTTCCGATTATCGCTAAGGTAGGTAAGGTTTCATATCGCCTTGACCTTCCTAGCTCATTGAAGATTCATCCGGTCTTCCACGTAAGCATGCTCAGACCGTTTCATCGAGACATGGAAGACCCAAGTCGAGGGGAATCATCACGAGCACCGCCCGTTGTCACCAAATCGTTCGAAAAAGAGATTGAGGCGATCATCGATTCAAGAACGGTGAGACGTCGTGGTGTTCCACCAAGTATTCAGTACTTGGTAATTTGGAAAGGATTACCAACATCCGAAGCCACATGGGAGTCGAAGGAAGACTTGTGGCAATTCCAAGAGCAACTTCGCAACTTCGACGCGACGGGGACGTCGCCGCATTCGGTGGGGGAGAATGTCACGGGCCGCACGAAGAGTCCGAAACATGCACAAGAGGAACGCGGCCCATGAGGTTCATTTTCGATCTGGAAGGCCCTTGAAGCTTCTAGATCTCACTTGAGTATTCTAGGAATAAACCTAGAATCCTATAGAATTCTCTAGAGATAGAATATTCCCTGGATATGCTTAGAATTCTCTAGAGCTCTTTCCGTAGCCATTAGATTAAAACAAACTCATCCGTCCATTCCAAAGGGACACTTGTATATATAGGGGTGCTTGGCTCATTTGTAAACCATCAAGTGAAATACAAAGCCATTTCTCTCACTACATCCTCACCCTACAAGTCTTTCGCATACTTGCAATCTTTCCAACTTAGGCAGGTCGAAGAGGCTGACTTAGCTAAAGTCGCACGAGGGCGAACTTGAGAAGCTAAGGCCGCGCGGAGCGTTGTAAGCGAGTTACAAGTCCGTGACAAACAGCTTCAGTTAAATTTTCATTGTGAGGCCGCCATAATTATGAAGTGCCTCGCTTATTCATTTAGTTAAAATTTTTATGTTATTTATTCTAATATGGTCTTCTTGGGCTTAGATCTAGTAAAATTTTGTTTGGGCTTAAAATTGGCTAAAAGTAGGCCGCATAATCGGCCGACTAGGCTGAATAATCGGCCGATTAGGCCGACTAGTCAGCGATTAATCGTTTTGCCAATTACTCGGTCGTTTAGGCTATATTCGGTGCGGTGGCCTCCGACTAGCGCCTAGGCGCCGTCTAGGCGGCCGTCCAGACCGAAGTTTACAACAATGACTACATGCGTATAGCTGACGAAACTGCGCCTTACCATATAATGATAGTAAGCAACTCAACAAATTAAGTAGCTGGGCAAACTTCCCTAACTACTTAACCGAAGATCGTAATTAAAACACGATGAATACGCTATTAGATTTGACTCTAATCCGGCGGGGTAGTTCAACCTATCTCTAGCGATGAGTTTATTCCGCTCGTTTACGAGTGGTCTAATCGTTCACCCCTCTCTCGAGCGTAGCGTACGATTTCCCGGACTACGTTAACTTAAACACATAGACATGATCAAGCTAACGATGACAATTTCGATCACATAGACATAACCAACTCATATGCTTCGTAAACGAATTATAACAATAACAACACATCAAATACGCTTAAACATACGATCGATCGCCCTAAGGTTTATCTAATCTCAAATATACAATATTCAGCTACTCATGACGGAAATTAACACGACGAAGGATAAAACTAACATATAGGAAAACATAGTATCTTCCCTGAATATTTGGCTCGGGCTTAGTTCTTCGTTGAGTATTTTCGTCGAACGGTTTGTGAGCGAACTTGGAGCTGAGAGCAGTCTGCTTCGATGGCTTATCCTTTTCTCTGACGTGAGTTTCTTTCTTCGGCTAGGTGAGTAACTTAGGTTTTTGGTGTGAATTGAGCAACTTACGTGAAGGGAATGTGGAGGCTTGAGGTTGTGTGCTTTAGATTGCGTGGAGCAAACGAAGGTTCAACGGAGGTTTTTTTTTCCGTCTCTACCCTTCCGCCTCCTCTGGTGGTCTGTAAATAAGAGGACGTTGTATACTCTTCTTGAGATACGACTGAAAGCATGCAAAGCTTTATTTCCTCCTTTGCGTAACTTCTTGTTTGAAGGAAGAAATCAACTTTTTGTCTCGTTAATGTCTTCGACAAGTCTAGCTCCAAATTCTGAAAACACGCACCGTCGTACTCTTTATGTCTTCTTGAGCCGCATAAAATCTCCAAACAGAAAAGTAATGCCACGTTCAATTGGCGAAGTAGACAACGTAAGTAATCCCACTGCAATAATTGTCTTCAATAATAGGTTTTAGATGGGCTGATGTTTGGGCTTAATTTAACTTGGGCCCAATTTGTTTTTGGGCTGATAATTGGTCTGACAATCCTCGATTCTGTTTTAAGTCCGAATATTCCCGATTGTAGTTCGCTTTCCCAATATCTGCAAAAATAAAACATAAACGTAGTACATATGATATTTCAGGGGGATTCAAATAAATAACAACCGATATTACGCTTTTACGGGGTATAAAATACGATATAAATTTCATTTATCAATAATCAACTAATTGAAGTCACTCATTAAAGTTAAAGAATGCCGGAAATGAAACTGCTGAAGCAGCAAGTGCTGTCTCATTCAGTGATGATGAAGACGCCACTTTATTCTCTCGCTCAAATCCTACTACCAAAAAAGGCAGAGGAGACCCTTCTCAATCTTTTCGGTCCTCTCGTGAAACCTCCGAAACTGCTAAGACTGCTGGACGAGGAAGGGGCAGAGGCAGAGGCAGAACTTCGACTAAACTGAAGCAGACTACATTAGATGCAACAGCGGGTTTTCGTCAATCTCAAAGGTCAGTTTACCGTTTAACTTCTATTGCGTTTAACATCTATTGCAGCCTCATTCCTGAGAAAAACAGTAGTTTGTGAACTGAATATCTTTTGTAGTAAAGTCATTTTGGTAACAGTGGAAGGTCCACCACATCGACATATCTGACCCTGGCTTCAATAGATCGTCTGTTTTACTTAGGGTGTCCACAACAATAACACACCCATAATACTGCCACATCAGCTTTTCACTATATTTTTCTATATTTTATTCTATAACACTTTTATTCTACTTTTTTCACAATAATAACACTACTATAACACGGACCCACAACTATAAATAAATAATTTCTTTTTCTTTCTCTTACATTCTCTCTCCTTTTAATTCCTATAACACTGTGTCATAAATATGACACAATGTCATACTCATGACACATCCACAATGGTGGTGTGTCATATAAAGTGCCAAATAAGCACATATGACACACCTATAAACCACCATTGTGGTTACCCTTACCGTAGTTATTGCCATCAATAAGTTTTTTTCTGACTTTTTATCGATAAATGGCATATGATTTTTCTAATAAAGTTTCTAACGGTCTCTCTCTCTCTCTCTCTCTCTCTGTGTGTGTGTATTAGGCATGCTTCGATTGCTGCAGCAGCTTCAATTCAAAGCATTGCTGTCAGCGAGGATGACGTGGATTCAGACTCGAATGACGAAACGGCTAGAATAGATAATGATATTGCAGACAGCTCGGTACGTAAATTTATCTCTCGAAATACACACCTACGTTGAGTGTGAGAAATGTTTTTTTTTTTTTCTGGTAACCGGGGAAAGCCGATGGTGAAACCCCGGGGCCGATCCACTACCTGCTAAACGGGCCGACCAGGTCATCACACATGTCTGGGCCCATGTGGGCAGGCCTGGAGAAATGTCACAGGGTGGAGGTTCGAACCCAGGACCTTTCCCAACATGACTCCAGGCACCTCCCCCTCAACCAGTAGAGCTAAGGGCTCATCGGCGAGTGTGAGAAATGTTGTTATAACTTCGCAAGGATGACTCGAAAGCACTTCAAGGGAAGGAGAGGAAATGAGCTGCTCCAAGGGGAAGAGGTGGTAGAGGTTCTACTACTACCTCAAAGAGGGGAAGAAAGTCAGACAACTCTCCTTCACCATCTTCGCTTCATCGTTTTCTTTCGAGTAGAAATGACGATGAAGATGACGATTGTTGAAGAAAATGGGGACTAGTATAGTAAATTAGGGAATAAGTTTCTAACGATCTTATTTCCAACGGTAGTATTTTTGCCTATATATTGACTATCATTGTACAATCAAAAAACATGATATGAATTACAAGCAACCTTTTTTTTTATCTCTATATCTATACTATGAAAAAATAACATGGTATCAGAGAAGGGACTGCAGAAACAAAAGGATCTCGAAGAGATCTCGATCATTGCAAAAAAACACATTCACAGAAGCTCCAAAAAACCACGATAACCCTGATCTATCAAAAATCCCCATCACCAGACACCTACATCTCTCCGTTCCTCTAGATAATGGCCGCACCGATCCTAGCCATCAAGAAACAGAGTGCGGCTGCGCCGAAAGCAAATGGGTTCCCTCAAAGAGCCCTAATATCAGAGCTATCATGGTACCCATGAGCTCCTCGACTCTCTGTACATCCGTCTCTGCCGCAACGAGTTGTTCGAGTCTGAGCCGGAGTTGTGCTTTGCGCGAGAGAAGCTCGATGGGATGGACGAGAACGGCCGAGAGAGTTAAGATCTTGGACGAGGACAGAGACAAATATACAGAAGTTTCGATTGGAGCAAATGGGAAACAAGATGAGACATTTGCATCGTGGAAAGAAAAGATCTGTTGGGAACATTCTAGAGAAAAATGCTTGAGAAATGGGCTATGCGCTGAACCTGGCAGATGGGCTGAAGCAAAAGCCTTTGGAGATGCTAATGATGTTGGGCCAATATCAAAGTGGGCTAAAGCAAATGCTGATCCAATGAACCAAATCTCGAATTGGGTGCACATAACAGGTAAACACAACCCAGGTATGAAATCCCAATTCAATTTTACTGGTATGAGTTATGAAAATAGAATATTTCGAAAAATTATTGGATAATAGATTCAGGAGCTACCGATCATATGACCTGTGATAGGAATAATTTATCGAATATAAAATATCAAAACGCATCTCAATTCGTAACTGTAGCTAATGGAAATAAAAATAATAGGTATAGGTACCTCAGAAGTGTTTTTAAAAAAATTACTGAATACTCTTTATCTGCCCGAATTAAAATCAAACTTATTATCCGTTAAAAGAATTACTGAAGATCTTAATTGTAACGTAATATTCACTGACAATAAAGTTATCTTTCAAAATAAAACAACAGGAAATATCATTGGAGAAGGAAGACTAGACAACGGATTATATCTAGTCGACATTCCTATTAATGTCCTATACACCACAAAAAGATCCTCTAACCAAAGTAAAATTTTACATAAACGATTTGATCATCCTTCAGATAGGATTCTTACTAAAGTTTTTCCTGATTTTATTTTTGAACTCATAATTGTGATATTTGTAAATTTTCAAAACAAACTAGATTACCTTTTCGTATTTCTACAAATAAATCTGAAAAAATGTTTGATTTAATACATTCTGATGTGTGGGGTCCAGCCCCAGTTGAATCTTACAATAATTTTAAATATTTTGTCACATTTATAGACGATTATTCTCGCATCACATGGCTTTATTTACTAAAAAATAAATCTGATTTTTTCATGTTTTTTAGAATTCTCAAATCTTGTGCTAAATCAATATAATTCGAAAATTAAAATCTTCAAATCTGATAATGGAACTGAATATGTAAATAGAAACTTTTTAGAATTTTTTAAACAAAATGGAATACTGCATCAAACAACATG